>CAXHJY010001609.1:0-142500 GCA_964016885.1 Eledone cirrhosa | reverse complement strand
AATAAGGAGAATAAATGGGAAAAAGATAGTCTGCCCCAAATCGATCTAATAGCGGGACCAGCGATGCAAGTTAATGGTAGTATAGTAAGTAAGGCAATCAAAGATATGAAGACAGGCAAGGCAGCTGGGCATTTAGAGATAGTTCTTGAGATGTTGAAAGCATCTGGAATGGTGGAACATACTATGGACACCCAGATAGTAAACCAAGTAATACAGAATGGGGTCATACCAGATGACTGGCATAGAAGTATCATCGTTAACTGCTACAAGGGTAAAGGAGATGCCCTAGATAGGGGAAACTATAGAGGCATTAAGGTAGTTGACCAGGTCATGAAGGTCACAGAAAGAGTTATAGCACAACTAATCAGAGACTGAATTGATCTAGATGAAATGCAGTTTGGGTTCATGCCATGTAAAAGTACCACAGATGCTATTTTCTTGTACAGCAACTACAGGCGAACTAGCTAGTTAAAAGTAAACCCCTTATACTTAGCTTTTGTTGACTTGGAGAAAGCCTTTGACAGAGTCCCCCGCTCCATTATCTGGTGGGCCCTTAGAAATGTAGGAGTAGATGAATGGCTTGGGAGAGCTATACAAACCATGTACAAAGAATTTAGTCAGTAAGAATTTAGCATAAAAGTAGGTGTTCTTCAAGGCCTCGTCCTTAGCCCCCTCCTGTTTATTATTGCCCTTCAGGCTATAACAGAGGGGTTTAAGAGCTGCTGCCCATGGGAACTTCTATATGCAGATGATCTAACTCTCATAGCCGAATCTATGGCTGAACTACAGAAGAAATTCCAAAAATGGAGGCATGGCCTTGAATGAAAAGGCCTTAAAGTTAACTTGTCTAAGACTAAAGGTCCAGTATGTAGAAAAGAAAATAGGGCACTGGTGCCATGCTCAGTGTGTAGGAAAGGTGTAGGAAGAAATTCCATTCTATGTCCCAAATGCAAACTATGGGTACACAAAAGATGTAGTGAGATCACAGGTAAACAATCTAAGAATGTAGATTTTATATGTGGCCGATGCTCATATGAAATAAGCAGCAAGTACCCACAGGATACTAGCTCCTTCTACTGCCCAGATGGTTCTCTAGAAATAGTGGACACTCCGTTGCCTGGGTGACAAAATCAGCAGTGGTGGAGGGTGCTCTGAAAGTGTAGTAGCCAGAGTTAGAACAGGAGGAGAAAAGCTCAGAGAGCTAATACCGCTGCTAGACACAAAAGGTTTCTCTCTAAAAATGAAAGGCAGATTGTATGATGCGTGCATACGAACAGCAATGTTACATGGCAGTGAGACATGGGCATTGTGTGCAGAGGACCTGCGCAGATTGGAAAGGAATGAAGCATACATGATCTTTTGATGCGTAATACACGAATGGCAAAACATAAACAAACTGAGAAATTAGAAGTAAGAGGGATCAGATGCTGTTTACTTGAGAGAAGATTACGTTGGTATGGTCATGTGATGCACATGAAAGATGACAGCTTTATAAAAAAGTGCAGGGTGATCAAAATTGATGGAAGTTACGGAGTAGGTGGACTCAGAAATACCTGGGACAACATAAAATCCAACCTTGCACACTTACACCTCTCTAAGACAATGTCACTGGATCGAGATCTATGGCACCACACAGTAACAGAGAAGACCTGCTTTCCCTACGTGCAAAGTTAACCTACAGTCAGTAGGCCCCTCCTAACCAAATATACACCCAACCCACACACACTACTCCATCCTCCCACTCGCACCAACACCACCCTGTCTCTGTAAAGTTATGTTGGTGCCACAACATCCAGTCCAAACTAAAGAGGTAGTGTAGATGTCATCAAGAAAAGGCTCCCAGTCCACACTGGAAATGTGGTTGGTGTTAGGAAGGGCATCCAGCCTTAGAAAACCTGCCAGATATAGTCTTATATGAGTGAGACACGGTCACCCGATCAATCTTGCCTGAAGTAGGACAATTCCCGTCTAACCCATGCTAGCGTTGAAGATAGACATTAAATGATAATGATGATGATGATATATAGTGTATATAATAGTTGTAATGTCACTGGTGCTGATCTATATCAGCCTTTCCCTTGGACAACATGACATATAGTCTATATATATTGGACAATATTATATGTAGTGTATATGTGGTGTATATAGTAGTTGTGACAATATTCTATATACATATGTACACACACACTGACAAACATGTATATACATATAGAATGGTCAGATGAGGAGTTCATAGGTTGACCAAGTTACTTTCATGGAATGAGACAATGTATACACACAAATATATACTATATATATGTATACAAACACATATATATTGTATAGTGAAGTCATACAACATATGGTAATATCATGTTTTCAATTGTCAGTTAGGGAGGTACATTGTGTCCTTAAGCAAGACACATCATTCCACATGTCTCTAATCTCCACAGCTGAAAAAGACAAGTATCAGCTTTAGTTGGAGGTTTAGCATGGGTTGGATCATTCTCTGCCTCCAACATTTTCCCTGCAGCCACAAACCCAGGCTTTACTACCTGCAATAGAGAGAAGAGGGAGATAGTTAAATACCGGGGCCTGACAAACCACCTCCACTGCTGACCCCCTTCTCAAAATTAGAAAGACAGCAGCCCACTTGAGGAAGTAATCCCATGAGGTGGGGTGTTGTTGTAGTGGGTGTCTCTGGCTATTCTCTGTGGTAACACCTTTGCCATTTTGTCTGTAGGGTGGGGCTGAATCACAGCTCAGACTGAAATATAAAGTCTGTCCCTCTCCCGTTATTTTCGTTGGATTGGCAGTATCGGTAGAGCGTCGGACGCCATGCTTTGTAGCATAGAGTTACCTTCCTTTATGATCTGAGTTCAAATCCCGCCGAGGTTAACTTTGCGTTTCATCCTTACGAGGTCGATAAAATAAAGTACCAGTAATGCACTAGGATGATTGCTGGCCTTGTGCCAAAAGTAGAAACAATTATTTTCGTTGTTTGGTTCGTTTTTTTTTTTCTCCATTACTTAAATCTTTTATTACCTTTAATAATGTGTTTTGGTTTAATATGAACAGTTATATAACATTAATAACGTTATTTATTCAAATCTGAATAAAGTTCTAGCATATCTAGTGAACGTATGAATCTAAATTATAATAAAAGGAGGAGCGTGGGACTGCGGACGGTTTATAATTGTTTATCCCATTAGTAAAATAAGTTGGATTACATTGAATAAATAATGAATGAATATTACATAATTTATCTACTAAATTTCGTGGCTGTTGATTAAATATATTTTGTTTGTTTAAAAATTCACTTCTTTAAAATTTCTGAAATGTCAACACTTCCGGTTGGCCATCACTTCAATAAACTATTAATTTTCTGTCACTAACTTACTCCTAATGCAGTTTATATATAATATCGTCTTTTTTAATGTATCATGGGTTACGTTACTGATTACATAAGACAGTGTAACACAGTCTTCGTTCAATTTCTGTGTATTATATATTGTCAAGGCGGTGGATTGGCAGTATTGGTAGAGGGTCGGACGCCATGCTTTGACGCATAGAGTTACGCCCCTTGCCATTCTGAGTTCAAATCCCGCCGATGTTAACTTTGCCTTTCATCCTTACGGGGTCGATAAAATAAAGTACCAGTAATACACTGGTGTTTGCTGGACTTGTGCCTAACGTAGAAACAATTATATATTATCAATTACGATTTTATTTGATGTATCATATCTACCTGTATATTTATATACTTGCGTATAATATCAATATACACACTACACATGCTAGCAGAAAACCACCCGAAGGTAGCATGTGTAGTGTGTATATTGATATTATAATATTATACGCAGGCATATATATACATGTATCATATATACCTGCGTATAATATCAATATACACACTACACATGCTACCTTCGGGTGGTTTTCTGCAAGTTCATATAACGGAAGTTGTTTCTGAATGTATTAAATTATGTGGGGGACTTTAAAGTCATGACACCGGTGTCAACTAGACGGTGAAATATTACCATTTATATCAGCTCCATTGTTACAACTTAAACCTCATCTAATTTTATCTTTTATGGTGATTATTTCATATTAAGGTGGACGTTAATGTTTGTAAACAACATAAGGTGACTTATTTACCTTATAGTTGTTGTTTTATCACCTGTATTATTAAATATTGAAGTGGTTGTTCAACATTTTACAGGACAGGAAAATATTATTTTAATCAGAAATCAGTGAACATTTAGTTTTTACTAACTTTTCTTGACTTTATATTTGGTCTTGACAACTAAAGTACGTATTATTTCCTTTTCCACCACAACACAAACATTGTGAACTTTTCTATCTGAAGTGAAATATCTTGTTTATTACAACACCTACACATATTTCTACACACATGTCTATTTATTTATTTCTCTCATACCTACACACTGTATGTCTGTATATATATTTATATATATGTATATATATTAACCTTCATCTTTTGAAATTATGGATATTAATTCTCTTGTCACTTGAACTGTCCTCAATAACAAGAACCTTAACTATAGAAGTCTTATTCGTCTGTTTTATGAGCTGAGGATTTTATTGTGAATAGAGCTTCTCTCACCTTAACAATAATAATGGTGGTATATTCCACAATAATCAAACACACTCACACACACATATATATAAGCACTTGCCTTTTCTTCATCCAAGATCAGTCTTACACTGACATATGTCTTATTACTTGTACCAACATTACAACTTGTAGAAGAAGAAAGTGGACTTCTGCAGTCTTTTATGGAACCTTTGTATATTAGAATACATGGCATCTATTAACGATACCTACATTTCTTAATGTATCAGTAAAAGTGGTCAGAATCCTTTATGTAAAGATCTCTAGCTAGAAATATGTCTGAATATAGCTGTGAGATTTGTAGGAAAACTTTCTCTTCAAAACTGAAAATATCCTCACACGAGAAAATACACACTGGAGAAAAACCCTTCCATTGTGAAATATGTGGGAAATATTTTGTCTCGAACAGTGATTTAAAAAGGCATATAAGAACACACACAGGAGAAAAACCTTATTCATGTGAAATATGTGGGAAATCTTTTTCTCGTAATTCTAGTCTTGTAGTTCACAAAATAATACACACAGGAGAAAAACCTTATTCATGTGAAATATGTGGGAAATCTTTTTCTTGTAATTCTAGTCTTGTAGTTCACAAAAGAACACACACAGGAGAAAAACCCTTCCATTGTGAAATATGTGGGAAATCTTTTTCTCGTGGTCCTCATCTTGTAGATCACAAAAGAACACACACAGGAGAAAAACCTTATTCATGTGAAATATGTGGGAAATCTTTTTCTTGTAATTCTAGTCTTGTAGTTCACAAAAGAACACACACAGGAGAAAAACCTTATTCGTGTGAAATATGTGGGAAATCTTTTTCTAATAGTTCTCATCTTGTATATCACAATAGAATACATACTGGTGAAAAACCTTATTCGTGTGAAATATGTGGAAAATCTTTTTCTAATAGTTCTCATCTTGTATATCACAAACGAATACACACAGGAGAAAAACCTTATTCGTGTGAAATATGTGGGAAATCTTTTTCTAATAGTTCTCATCTTGTATATCACAAAAGAATACATACTGGTGAAAAACCTTATTCGTGTGAAATATGTGGGAAATCTTTTTCTAGGAATTCTATTCGTGTACAGCACAAAAGAATACACACAGGAGAAAAACCTTACTCATGTGAAATATGTGGGAAATCTTTTTCTTGTAATTCTAGTCTTGTTGATCACAAAAGAACACACACAGGAGAAAAACCTTATTCATGTGAAATATGTGGGAAATCTTTTTCTTGTAATTCTAGTCTTGTAAAACACATAAGAACACACAGGAGAAAAACCTTATTCATGTAAAATATGTGGGAAATCCTTTTCTTGTAATTCTCATCTTGTCGATCACAAAATAATACACACAGGAGAAAAACCTTTCCATTGTGAAATATGTTGGAAATCTTTTTCTAGTAATTCTACACTTGTAGATCACAAAAGAATACACACAGGAGAAAAAGCTTATTAATGTGAAATATGTGGGAAATATTTTTCTCTAGGTTCTAATCTACAGCAACACAAAAGAATACACACAGGAGAAAAACCTTATTTGTGTGAAATATGTGGGAAATCTTTCACTCAGAAGGTCCATCTTGTAAAACACAAAAGAATACACACAGGAGAAAATGCTTATTCATGTGAAATATGTGGGAAATCTTTCTCTCAGAATTCTTCACTGGTTGTTCACCTACGTAGTCAACACTTGCAATAAACCCCATCACTGTGAAATGTGAAACACACAAATATACAGATACACTCTGGAAGGAAGAATATAAAATGTGAAGCTTGAAAAATCCTTATCTTATACTTATCATCATCACCGTTTTACGTCATGTGACCTCGTCTTGCTCGTACGGGAACTGATTTTGGCTTGATTTCTACAGCTTGATGTCCTTCTTAACACAAAACCTCATTTACTGTGTGTGCTAGGTGCTTTTTTTTACCATGGTGCCTACACAGCCACTTTACTCTGGGGGCTGGGTGCTTTTTTGTTGACCACTTTGCAGTGGGTGGGGATGGTGACATATTTGTCTATATGCTTCAGCTTCGGCTTGTATCCGTGTGAAGTCAGGTCTTCTGTATTACTGCCAGAGGGCACCATCCTGCGTCATCGCTTTCGAGAGGTGCAATTGGGCAAGGTCAGCTTTTATCACCTCATCCTGGGTCTTCCTGGATCTCCCCACTCCATGGCTTCCAGTGACATTTAGTGCTCTGCACCTTTTAATGCAGCTGTCATCCTTCATATGCATCTATATATATATATACTCTATCAAATGGAAGAAGTATACTGCCATATATTGAAGATTACTACAATATCTGCCAGACATTCCTACCAATGAAGGGATGACCTGATAAGCTGGCTCCTGTGATGGATACCTAAACATAGTAAGACCCTAGTGAGATGACTGAAAATGACCTACATAGATCAGATGTCTAGGGATGTTCAGCTGGGGATTAATGATCTCAAGAATGCCACAAAATAATAATATATATTAATGAACATTTATTATGGTGAAATATGTTGGAAATTATTCTCAGGTTTTGTATTGTAATCCACAAATACACCCTGTAGAAAGTTCTACTTCATATTTGTCATTAAGATTTCTTATAGAGACACAATCTTATTTTGTTGCTGAGGGTGGTGGATTGGCAGAATCTGTAGAGCATCAGACAACATTCTTTGTGTCATATAGTTACAGCCCTTTATATTCTAAGGTTAAAAAAAGTACCAGTAATGCACTGGGGTCGATTTAATTGGCATTCCTCTTTCTCTTTCAATCGCTGGGGTTGATTTCAAAGTAGAAACATTTATTTAAAGTCTATAAAACAATAGATAGAATGCTTTCTGCCATATTTGTTCTGGTTCTCAGCTCTCTGAGTTTAAATCCTGCTGAGGTCAACTTTGCCTTTCATCCATTCAAGGTTGATAACAAAAAAGTACCAGTCTACCACTGGGGTCTGTTCTTCCTCTCTATATTTCTTTCTCACTTCCTCTCTCTCATTCTCTGGAAGAAATCACCTGTTCCAACCTGGTGAGTGAAGGGCTCCACCAAGCTTCAAATGCCCACAGTGACACCCCTATGACTCCATCAGTGCAAGAAAAACAAAACAAGATTGATGTGTTTATACGTGGTATTTCACAAACACTAACTGGTTTATGTTTATATTTATGACAAAATATCCACATTTATGTGTAAATAAAAACAATTTTATAACTTTAATATTTGTTGATGGTACTTTCATGACAGTTGAAATTATGACTTTTTTTTAGAAATAATTCACATTTGAAAATACTTTACAACTTTCTTCTCTTGCCAAACAAGGGTTTGGTAGGACCCTTCAGTTGTGTCAAAGACATGACAACCTCTTTAGTACTGGTGCCACAATAAAATACACTCAGTAGAATGTAGAATAACCACTGCCCCCTGGTTTGTAAAGACCTGTCCCACCCTTGTTAGCAGGGAAAGTAGACATTAAATGATGATCTATGATGTCATTGGTGCCAAGTTGTTTCAGTTATTCCCTTGGACAACGTTATATATAATGTGTATGTAGTATATATATAGTTTATATATTGTCTATATGTAGCATATACTCTATATATGCAGTATATATATATATAGTGTATATTTTGTGTATATGTAGCACCTACACTATATACATAGTATTTATATGTTTATATATAGTGTATATATTGTGTATATGCAGCACTTACACTATATACATAGTATTTATATATATATAGTAACAGAGAAGACCCGCCTTGCCAGTAGGCATCTCTAACAAAATACACCCCGTCCCACCACCACCACCCCCACCCCATCCACACCACCCCGTCCTATGTAAAGTTATGTTGGTGCCGCGCCATCCGGGCCGAAACAAATGAGATCGTGTAGGTGTCACGACAAAAAAACACACAGTCCACGCTGTAATGTGGCCGTGTAGGCAACACGGTAAAAACCTCCCAGACCCACACTGTAAATGTGGTTGGTGTTAGGAAGGGCATCCAACTGTAGAAAACCTGCCAGACAGTCCTATGCGAGCAAGACAATCACTCTTGCCTCAAGTGGGACTACCCCCGTCCAAACCCATGCAGGCGTGGAACACGGACGTTAAACGTTGATGATGATGATATAGTGTATATTCTGAGTATATGTAGCACATACACTATATACATAGTATTTATATATATAGTGTATATATTGTGTATATGTAGTACATAGTATTTATATATATATATATATACACATATATATATATATAGTGTATATTTTGTGTATCATCATTACATCTACTATTCCATGCTTGCATGGGTTGGACGGGTCCTTCTTAGCATGACATCTCTCCACTAGATGCATTCCTTCGTCATCTCCTCTTCCAGTCTTCACGATTTGAGTTAAGCTCTCACAACATTTGCCCTTGACTTTCTTGGTCATCCTCTACTGCAGGTTCCTTCCACTAGGATTTCCTCAGCTAGTCCAAGCTCTGTATTTCTCTCACATATACGTTGCAGATCCAACAAAACATGGTTGCTTCATTTTTCTCCAGCCTAATCGCATCATCTGCAGTCACAGCCCATGTTTCTCTAGCATGCAGTATTGTGCACTTCACACAGGCTTTATATACCCTTCCTTTTATAAGTAGAGAGAAACCTTATGTTATCAGCAGTAGTAGTTCACTAAACTTCCATCCTATCCTTATTCAAGCCATCATACTCTTGGCACACCCTCCTCTGCTGTTGATTAGGTTACCTAGATAGCAGAAGCTATCAACCACATCTGTGACTGGAAACGGTTTATAACAGTAGCACTCTTCCTCTCAATTTCTGCTGTGCTGCCTAACCAACCACTTCCTCTCTGTCCCCACACTACTGATTTCCTACTCAAAATTAGAAAGACAACAGCTCACTTGAGGAAGGAGTCCCATGAGGTGGAATGGTTGTTGCAGTGGGTGTCTCTGGCTATTCTTTGTGGTAACACCTTTGCCATTTTGTCTGTAGGGTGGGGCTGAATCACCGCTCAGACTGGAATATAGTGTCTGTCCCTCACCCTCCCACATTGTTTTCGTTGCTTGATTCGTTTTCGTTTTCCTTCTTTTCATTTCCATTTCTTAAATATTTTATTACCTTTAATAATGTATTTTGGTTTAATATGAACAGTTATATAAAATTCCGAATGTTATTTACACAAATCTGAATAAAGATTAGCTTATTGATTGAATGTGTGAATTGATATAACTGAAGTTGTTTCTGAATGTATTAAATTATTTAGGGGACTTTTAAGTCATGTCACCATCCGGAAAAGGAAACACAGTCAACGACACCACGTACCTGCCATCTTAAGTATAACTTTAATTAATCTAATTATATTTTATGTAGTAATTATTTCATGTTAAAGTGAAAGTTAATATTGTGTAGATAACATAGAGTGAGCTACATGTTTCAAGGTAGGTGTTGCTACATGATTAAATATTTCATTTCATGTGAGAAATAAACATATATGCCTTCAGACTGGAGGAAAGGAACTTCCAGTGTGAAACATGTTGGACATTTTTTATTCTGAATTCTACTCATGTTGGCCACATAGTCAGACTGCAGAAAAAGGACCTTCCCCAGTGAAACATGTGGGAAATATTTTGTGACTAACAGTAACTTAGAAACACACACTGGGGATAAAACTATTTAACTGTGAACCCTGAGATACCCTTCCTTTTCCCAGTCTAAACTTATTGTCCACCAACATCAAAAATGTAACCATAACACTTCTACAGACTCCATTTCTTAAATATGTTTTTAACTGGAAACAAAATTCTTTGCATGTCTAACTTTTGTCTTCCTAAATTCATTTTTAATGATAGAAATGTAAAATTTCTTTTTTTTTCGGTAATACCTAAAATTCCCTGTTGTATTGTATTAGTGAGAGACTCTCTATCACCTGAGGTAATGCTGTGTCCCAGAAATACTAGAGGTCAACACCAACATTCCCTGTTGTATTGCATTAGTGGAGGACCCTCTATCACCTGAGGTAATGCTGTGTCTCAGAAATACTAGAGGTCAAAACCAACATTCCCTGTTGTATTGCATTAGTGAGAGACTCTCTATCATCTGAGGTAATGCTGTGTCTCAGAAATATTAGAGGTCAACACCAACATTCCCTGTTGTATTGCATTAGTGAGAGACTCTCTATCATCTGAGGTAATGCTGTGTCTCAGAAATACTAGAGGTCAACACCAACATTCCCTGTTGTATTGCATTAGTGAGAGACCCTCTATCACCTGAGGTAATGCTGTGTCTCAGAAATACTAGAGGTCAACACCAACATTCCCTCTTGTATTGCATTAGTGGGAGACTCTCTATCACCTGAGGTAATGCTGTGTCTCAGAAATACTAGAGGTCAACACCAACATTCCCTGTTGTATTGCATTAGTTGAGGACCCTCTATCATCTGAGGTAATGCTGTCTTATCTCTGATATGTTAGAGGGCAACACCAACATTCCCTCTTGTGGTGTGCAATTGATGCAGTGTATATGTCTTTTCCTATTTTTCTTCTTCTTTTTTTTTGAGTAAATTATTTTCATAATATATAATAAAGCCAGAATCAGTTCCTGTCCCACCCTTGCAAGCAGGGTAAAGCAGACGTAAAATGATGATGATAATAATGATAAATAAATTATATTTATCTCCTGAAATTCAATCTATTTTTGTTAAGTAAAGAGTTACATTTGAGGAATTTGTCCAGTCTGTGATTCCATCTTTTTGTTATTTTCCCATCTAAATATCTGTTATGAACACCATATGTAATGATATCTTGAAAGTAGTTAGAAGAAATCAAACACAAACACTTCATTGATATTTGAAATGTTTAAAATTCTATTGAACTTTGTTGTTTTTAAAACTTGTAAGGCCCCAGAGGTTTTAATGGCTACTTCAACACATCTCCCTCACTATCTTCAAGGTTAACCCTTTCTCCATTCTGTCCTTAGCCAGGAGCATGAGGCAACTGGTACCTGGGTTTCTGCAGGCCAGAGAGAATTTTGAGACACTGTCTTGGCTGGTATCATTGGGGTAGTGATAGTATAGGTTACTGAGTGTTGTTAGACACAGTAAATAATGGTATTTGATGTAGGCACAGGCCCAATAATATTAGGGGTGGGGAAAGTTAAATCAACCTCAGTGTATTACTGGTACTTTATTTTATCAATCCCGTATGGATGAAAGGGAAAGCTACCCTCCACATGATTTGAACTCAGAATGTAACAGGACATAACTATATGCTGCAAAGCTTGTTGTCTGGTGCTCTACTGATTACTGCCAATTTACTGCACTAGCCACACTAAATAAAAATGTTTTGAGAAATTTGAAGCCCAAACTTGTTAAATCTCTATTTATTTGTAAATTAGGCTCAAGACCAGCAATTTTGGGGGAAGGGCAAAGTTTATTAAATCAACCATAGTACATATAATATATTTTATCCAGCCTAGAAGAATAAAATATAAAATTTACCACACTGGGATTTGAACTCAGAATGTTAAAAACCAGGACAAATACTGCAATGGTAGGTTATCTGACACTCTACCAATTCTGTCATTCTACCATCTTTGTTTAAATCTATATTAAAGTAAATGTAGAATATATTTGTCCTTCTACCATTTGAAATTCTACTGAAATCATCTCAGAACAACACAGTAGTGTTTCAATAAAGCTGTTATTTATTAAATCATTTATTTAAAGCGTCCGTATACAGCCAGAATTCACTGACATTTTCTATTCTAACTGGCCCCAACAAGCCGCTCATGCTGATGTTAAGGTATTGTTCCCAAAATAAATAGTATCAAAATCTCATAGATACAATATTGTGTGACATAATGATGTTTACTGCAAAAATATAATAGTAAATATAGAGTAATGTTAATGATAAAGGCTTAACTAAGCCTAGAAGAAAAGCAGACGTTACTGGATATTCAGTAATTAGTGCTAAGGGAGACAACACCGTCTGGATTAAATTAAGTCCCATGTTGGTATGGTCAGGTAAACTTATAATTAAAGGTTTTCCTGTTGTGACAATAAACTATAATGGCATATATATAAGTATTTATATATATATATATATATATAAGTATATATATATATATATATATATATATATATAAAAACAAATAACGAAACGAAATTAAATTTCGTTTCGCTTCTAACTCACTTTTGTATGACTGACGCTTAAACAATTAAGTTAAAGTGTACATCTACATATGTATACGGAAGTATTAGTATGCATATAAATTCACACATGTATACAAGCGTCAGTCATACAAAAGTGAGTTAGAAGCGAAACGAAATTTAATTTCGTTTCGTTATTTGTTTTTATCGTTTCCGCTGAACCGGTGCGTACAATGACTCACGTTCTATGCAAATTGGTCTACCCACTACTAATTTTCATAGAAAAAGCATATAACGATATGTGCTTTTACAATTCTCCAGAGAAGCCGGAAGATGGGTAAATATTGCTGATGAGATGTAATAACATCGAAACTAGTCCAATATTCCTGTCTGGCCCTATGGAGAATAGAGGAAATGTGTTTCCTTGAAAACTCGTATGACTCTAAAACCCGGTCCGCCTGTGTGGTTACATACAGACTATCTGACACTCACTGTAAAGTGTCTAGTGAAAAGCTGAGTACATGTACATATGTATACATGTGTGTATTTATATGCATACTAATACTTCCGTATACATATGGAGATGTACACTTTAACTTAATTGTTTATATATATATACTTATATATATAACAATATATTTAGAAACACACAGATACATGCGGACACACACATATATACATGAATGCATCCGCACCCAACTGTGAGTTAAGGGTGCCAACTTCACCGATGTTGCTCAATGAATGACCGGGACAGACCAATTCAGTTGAACTAGACTGAACCAGTATCAGAGTTAAAAATACATTATGAAGAGAGAAGAAACATTTAGATATAATTAGTAATAAAATGTATCATACCTAAACTGCTCCTAAATTCCTCGACTACGTAGTTTCGTGGCATAAACAAAAACAATATATCATAAAGATATAGAGTCCCTGCGAGGTCTGCCGACTTATCAAGAGGATACCTCATTTTACTAGTCTCAAGAACGCGTCTACACGACGTGAGAAAGAATCCCAAAAGGCGGAGGGGGAGATAGTCACGCGATATAACGGTCGAGAAACAGAGCTAAGCCTCTTATAACCACGAAGAAAATACCACGGAGGCGGAGGGGGTATTCATATCGAGGCCGCAGAAGAGGTGGTGAAGAAGGCTAGAAGTATGAGTAATGGAAGCTTTCCAGTTGTCCCCACACTTCAAAGATTGCTCGACCAGAGGGAGTTATTAACAATATATTTAGAAACACACAGATACATGCGGACACACACATATATACATGAATGCATCCGCACCCAACTGTGAGTTAAGGGTGCCAACTTCACCGATGTTGCTCAATGAATGACCGGGACAGACCAATTCAGTTGAACTAGACTGAACCAGTATCAGAGTTAAAAATACATTATGAAGAGAGAAGAAACATTTAGATATAATTAGTAATAAAATGTATCATACCTAAACTGCTCCTAAATTCCTCGACTACGTAGATTCGTGGCATAAACAAAAACAATATATCAAAGATATAGAGTCCCTGCGAGGTCTGCCGACTTATCAAGAGGATACCTCATTTTACTAGTCTCAAGAACGCGTCTACACGACGTGAGAAAGAATCCCAAAAGGCGGAGGGGGAGATAGTCACGCGATATAACGGTCGAGAAACAGAGCTAAGCCTCTTATAACCACGAAGAAAATACCACGGAGGCGGAGGGGGTATTCATATCGAGGCCGCAGAAGAGGTGGTGAAGAAGGCTAGAAGTATGAGTAATGGAAGCTTTCCAGTTGTCCCCACACTTCAAAGATTGCTCGACCAGAGGGAGTTATTAACAATATATTTAGAAACACACAGATACATGCGGACACACACATATATACATGAATGCATCCGCACCCAACCTTGAGTTAAGGGTGCCAACTTCACCGATGTTGCTCAATGAATGACCGGGACAGACCAATTCAGTTGAACTAGACTGAACCAGTATCAGAGTTAAAAATACATTATGAAGAGAGAAGAAACATTTAGATATAATTAGTAATAAAATGTATCATACCTAAACTGCTCCTAAATTCCTCGACTACGTAGTTTCGTGGCATAAACAAAAACAATATATCATAAAGATATAAAGTCCCTGCGAGGTCTGCCGACTTATCAAGAGGATACCTCATTTTACTAGTCTCAAGAACGCGTCTACACGACGTGAGAAAGAATACCAAAAGGCGGAGGGGGAGATAGTCACGCGATATAACGGTCGAGAAACAGAGCTAAGCCTCTTATAACCACGAAGAAAATACCACGGAGGCGGAGGGGGTATTCATATCGAGGCCGCAGAAGAGGTGGTGAAGAAGGCTAGAAGTATGAGTAATGGAAGCTTTCCAGTTGTCCCCACACTTCAAAGATTGCTCGACCAGAGGGAGTTATTAACAATATATTTAGAAACACACAGATACATGCGGACACACACATATATACACTAGCTAGAAAAATGCGTACAGCAAAAAAAAGTAATATTGTTGGAATATAAACCTTTACAAATACAGGACAAGAAACTAAAATAAAACTTTAAAAGAATAGGACGAGAAACTAAGATAAAACTTTAAAAGAATAGGACAAGAAACTAAGATAAAACTTTAAAGAATTGGACAAGAAATAAAAAATGTTACAATAATATTAGTGGCAACATTTTTTTATTCGTTTCCTGTGCTATGCCCCACTATCTTCTTGATTAGTGCATAATAATTGTCATGCTCTCATTGTGCGTTGCCCCTGAGCGGTTGGTTCTGGTTGGGGTTGGTTGGCTGAGCAGTTCTGCTCCGTCAGAATGACCATTGCAAGAAGAATTGGCCAATGCAGCTGCAGGTCTCCTCCAAGAATTCACTTCTGGTCCCGCAACACCAGACGAAGATGGAGAAGACGACCGGGACAAGATGTCGACTCTGACCACCGACCACAGCACCTCCCTCAACCACCGGTCCTCCCTCCCTCTGTCCCGTCATCCCTCCAGTCCTCCTGCTCCCCCTTCCTGTACCAGAAAGCTGTGGCACGCATTCATATGGACTGCCGGACTTGAACTCAAGGATAAGATGCAAGGAGAAGATGGACGGGTTGGTCAAGATCAAGGATGAGCGGGATGACAAGACCGTCCGCTGCTGCTCGAGATCTGTGCTCATGGGCCCATGGGTCCATTCACATTATGCATGACACATGAGGCGTGTCGCCGAATGATGAAATAGGGGTATGGTTATGGCCCAATTGGTGTTCAAACCAGGATCAGATGATCCCCCGGTTTGACGACGACCTCTGAATGTGGAACCCAAAGCCTATGAATGTGGAACTCGATTTTTTACCAATAAAAATTCGCCACTAATATTATTGTAACATTTTTTATTTCTTGTCCAATTCTTTAAAGTTTTATCTTAGTTTCTTGTCCTATTCTTTTAAAGTTTTATCTTAGTTTCTCGTCCTATTCTTTTAAAGTTTTATTTTAGTTTCTTGTCCTGTATTTGTAAAGGTTTATATTCCAACAATATTACTTTTTTTTGCTGTACGCATTTTTCTAGCTAGTTTCCTATTTTTCAAGGCAATGCAAACAACAACTACTTAATTAAATAGTTATTACTTTAGTTACTTCTATCAAAAAATCCCAAAAATGATGTTAATGAAAACTATAGGTGAAAGTGAAGCTATTCTTTTGTGACCTCTTAGTTACTTGTACCAATTTTGAATTTAATTCAAGCTACAGTGTCAGCCTGTGCATTGGAGTCACAGAAATAAGTTGAGATATTTTATCTAATTGGTACAAGCATCCACTCCACATGGCGGGGACATAGGTCAGATCGTGGAGCACTCACCTATCTTAAAAATATTAACTTATGATAAATAAGAGTCATTTAAGAAAATACAATTTTTTTAAATTAGTAGGTGAGCATTAACAACTGAATCTAAATGGAGCAAATTTGCACCATTTGCATTTAGTTGAAAATAACATTTTAATTAAACATGACAAATTCTAATGCAATAGAAGGCAAATATCAATTTTCACATGCAAATTTTTTGGGGATTTTTTTCACGCGCGCCATTTTTGGTCGATTTTTTGTCAATTTTTCACATGCAAATTTTTTTGGGTTTTTTTGATTTTTTTTCACGCGCGCCATTTTTGTCGATTTTTTGTCAATTTTTCACATGATAATTTTTTTTTGGATTTTTGGATTTTCTTCACGCACGCCATTTTTGTCGATTTTTTGTCAATTTTTCACATGATAATTTTTTTTGGATTTTTGTATTTTCTTCACGCGCGCCATTTTTTGTCGATTTTTCATATGCAAATTTTTTGATTTTCTTCTCACACGCCATTTTTGTCGATTTCATCATTTGAGTGTTCATAGTCCAAAAACAACTGTATTGCATTTTCGCGCCAGGCAAAAAAGTAATAAGCCGATCAAAAAGCCGCGAAACGTATATGGTGACTTTTTTCGAAAGCCGCGAAACGTATGAAGTGACCTTTTGCGATTTTTTTTGCGACCATTTTGGCGAGACTTTTGCAGGGAAACAAATTTTTCATTTGTAATAGTCAAAATAAATAAGCCGATAAAAAAGCCGAGAGACGTCATTTTCATATGTCAAATGAGCACACTATTCGCACCTATCGCAAATGAGTTCACTACTCGCACCTATCGGTACAAAAAATAGCACAACTATTCACAACTATTAGTACAAATCCAAATGATTTTCTGAATTTCTAGTATATCAATCAGCGACTGCTTTGAAAGAGAACAATGCAGTGAGTGATTACTCATTTGAATATAAATAGAAGACAACCTCAACTAGTTTGCAACGTGTGACCACTTATCGCGAGATAGGAGAACATAATAGCTCCTAATTAGCTCAATGATTAATGTTTACTGCCACATTGTATCAACATTTAAAATTCAAATTCAAAAAAATAACCGCAGTCACTGGGGGGGGGGGGTTCAAATAACCACCGCACCCCGAATAACCGCAGTCACTAGGGGGGGTTCGAATAAGACCCTCACCCCAAATAACAGCAGTCACTGGGGGAGGGTTCGAATAAGCGCCTCACCCCGAATAATCGCAGTCACTGTGGGGGGGGGGGGGGTTCGAATAAGCGCCGCACCCCGAATAACCGCAGTCACTGTGGGGGGGGGGGGTTCGAATAAGCGCCTCACCCCGAATAATCGCAGTCACTGGGGGAGGGTTCGAATAAGCGCCGCACCCCGAATAACCGCAGTCACTGGGGGGAGGGTTCGAATAAGCGCCGCACCCCGAATAATCGCAGTCACTGGGGGGAGGGTTCGAATAAGCGCCGCACCCCGAATAACCGCAGTCACTGGGGGGAGGGTTCGAATAAGCGCCGCACCCCGAATAATCGCAGTCACTGGGGGGAGGGTTCGAATAAGCGGGGGGGGGGGTTCGAATAAGCGTCTCACCCCGAATAATCGCAGTCACTGGGGGAGGGTTCGAATAAGCGCCGCACCCCGAATAATCGCAGTCACTGGGGGGAGGGTTCGAATAAGCGGGGGGGGGGGGGGGTTCGAATAAGCGTCTCACCCCGAATAATCGCAGTCACTGGGGGAGGGTTCGAATAAGCGCCGCACCCCGAATAACCCCTTATCCTCCTCTGACCGGTCCCAAGAGATGCATCAAATGCACAGAGCGTCACCCTTACTCACTCACTTACTCACTTGAACACAGTTTTTTTCAGCAAACTTTGATCATAACTTTTTTTGTGCTGAACGAAATTTCGAGATTTTTATATAGCTTAAGAGATGTGCAATGATTTACTCTCCATGCTCATATAACTTTCATGTGATTTTGATAATCGGAAGACATTCTAATAATGCTGTAAAGAGACGATTGCCAACGAAATCACTAAGACAACAATATTACTAAACCGACTACCGTCGGTTTAGGATATATATACAAATGAAAAAATTAATATGTTGCGTACATATCTAAAATCTAATTTGCAAACAAAATGTTCACTTGCATACTATATTGGATATATACCAGATGTAATCTCCGATTTATACAATTTAAGTATTTAAATCATATTTGCGTACATGCGTAATATATATATATATATATATATATATATATATATATATATATATATATATATATATATATATATATATATATAAATAAACGTTCATACAAACATACAAGTATAATCATATTTATGAAGGTTATATGCATTTATACATAGACATTATACATACTTATTTAATAATACCAACACCAGAACCAAACATTTCTTAATAAAACAACAATAATCATTTATTTCTTGATATTTACACGAAGAAGAAGAAGAAGAAGAAGAAGAAAATGATGATGAGGGAGGGGGGGGGGGGGAGAAAGAGGAACAAAACAAGTGGAGGAGGAGGGGGATTATTGGAGTCGGAAGAAGAGAAAATGCACAGAGCGTCACCCTTACTCACTCACTTACTCACTTGAACACAGTTTTTTTCAGCAAACTTTGATCATAACTTTTTTTGTGCTGAACGAAATTTCGAGATTTTTAGCTTAAGAGATGTGCAATGATTTACTCTCCATGCTCATATAACTTTCATGTGATTTTGATAATCGGAAGACATTCTAATAATGCTGTAAAGAGACGATTGCCAACGAAATCACTCAGACAACAATATTACTAAACCGACTACCGTCGGTTTAGGATGAATGCATCCGCACCCAACTGTGAGTTAAGGGTGCCAACTTCACCGATGTTGCTCAATGAATGACCGGGACAGACCAATTCAGTTGAACTAGACTGAACCAGTATCAGAGTTAAAAATACATTATGAAGAGAGAAGAAACATTTAGATATAATTAGTAATAAAATGACTATCTCCCCCTCCGCCTTTTGGGATTCTTTCTCACGTCGTGTAGACGCGTTCTTGAGACTAGTAAAATGAGGTATCCTCTTGATAAGTCGGCAGACCTCGCAGGGACTCTATATCTTTATGATATATTGTTTTTGTTTATGCCACGAAACTACGTAGTCGAGGAATTTAGGAGCAGTTTAGGTATGATACATTTTATTACTAATTATATCTAAATGTTTCTTCTCTCTTCATAATGTATTTTTAACTCTGATACTGGTTCAGTCTAGTTCAACTGAATTGGTCTGTCCCGGTCATTCATTGAGCAACATCGGTGAAGTTGGCACCCTTAACTCACAGTTGGGTGCGGATGCATTTATGTATATATGTGTGTGTCCGCATGTATCTGTGTGTTTCTAAATATATTGTTAATAACTCCCTCTGGTCGAGCAATCTTTGAAGTGTGGGGACAACTGGAAAGCTTCCATTACTCATACTTCTAGCCTTCTTCACCACCTCTTCTGCGGCCTCGATATGAATACCCCCTCCGCCTCCGTGGTATTTTCTTCGTGGTTATAAGAGGCTTAGCTCTGTTTCTCGACCGTTATATCGCGTGACTATCTCCCCCTCCGCCTTTTGGGATTCTTTCTCACGTCGTGTAGACGCGTTCTTGAGACTAGTAAAATGAGGTATCCTCTTGATAAGTCGGCAGACCTCGCAGAGACTCTATATTTTATGATATATTGTTTTTGTTTATGCCACGAAACTACGTAGTCGAGGAATTTAGGAGCAGTTTAGGTATGATACATTTTATTACTAATTATATCTAAATGTTTCTTCTCTCTTCATAATGTACTTATATATATATATATATATACTTTATTTTTTTAATATTTTATCTTGACTCTGTATTCCGTTTATCTTTCACCGAAAGTGATTTTTCATTGCATCTCTTCTTTCCATGATATCCGGATTACATTGAGTTCTTCATACGGATTGGACACTACCGTAAACTCTTGGTAGTTTTATCTACATATATATATATATATAATATAAGATCAAAAGATGGTTAAAGGAGTTCCATATATTTTATTATGCGCATTTCAAAAACAAACATCATCAAGCAATAATAAACTCACCTCCTACATATATATATATATATATATAAATATATAAATATATATATATAAATATATATATATATAAATATATATATATAAATATATATATATATAAATATATATATATAAATATATATATATATATAAATATATATATATAAATATATATATATATAAATATATATATATAAATTTTGCATATATACATATATATATCTATATATATGCTTGCGTGGACCCCTCTCAAAAATTCGTTGGATTTTCTAATTGGATACCCCAACACTGGATACCAACACTGAATACACCTGAACTTCTACCAGGAAATCTTTCGTTGTCATTTCTGCTTGCATTTTACATATATAGATATATATATCAATGGTTGCGTGGACCCCTCTTAAAGATTCGTTGGATTTTCTAATGGGATACCCCGAAACTGGATACCAATTACTGAATACACCTGAACTTCTACCAGGAAATCTTTCATATCAGTGAAAATTTTCTTTTCTTTGCTTCATATATATATATTATATATACTTGTCCGCCATTACAAAAGGCCATAAATTCAAAATTTTGAAGAGAGAGGAAAAGAGAGAAGTGATCTATGAACTTGTAACATCTCACTGACCCCCCCCCCCCCCACCCCCGTCACCACAATAACAATAACGCCTACACTCGCTCCCCACCATCACCACATTACTCTAAGGTCGCTGTCCTGTCCCCTGTTGACATACTGCTGACTCTCTTTTGATGTATGTATGTGTATATACATATGTGTATGTGTGTGTATATGTATATCTCAGTGGATGCGACCAGATTTCAACACAGCAACAACTACAACAACAACAGCAGCAACACCAACAACAACAACAACAGCAACAACACCATCGTCTGTGTTGAATGTGTGTGTATGTATTTGTATATATGCGACAGCAATAACAGCATCAACACCATTGTCTGCAGCAACAGCAGCAGTGAAATGAAGGACAACAACAACAGTAACAACTACAATAACAACTACAGCACCAACAACTGCCACCACCATCACTGACCATCCACCACCACCACACTGACACCATCCACCACCGCCATTACCAGCGTAAACAAACAATTATTATTGTTATTGTTATTATATACAAGCCGAACTGGACTGGGAAAGGTCAACAGTTGACATGATAGTGATTTTGACGATTTTGACTTTGATTTTGATTTTGTATCAGTACTGTCGGTAATATATGTATATATATATATATATATATATGTTTGTGAGTGGTGTGCGTGATTGTATGCATGAATGAGTGTTGGTATGTGTGGTTGTGGTTTGTATGCATGAGTATTAGTGTGTGAGTCGTGTCAATGTTTTTTTTTTTTTTTTTTTTTTTTTAATGACCATGCTGTAAAATGGAGGGGTAGAGAGGGCCCTTGAGTCTAGTAAGACATCCTCTCTAGTGCTGGTGGCACAAATAAAAGCACCCAGTCCATGCTGTAAAGTGGCGCTGGTGTTAGGAAGGGCATCCAACCAGTGTATCAATGCCAAAAAGCTTATCAGCACAGCAACAAAACAGCATAGAAAAATATGAAGACGTCGCATCTCAGAGTTGCAACACTTAATGTTGGCACTCTCAGAGGTAGATCTGCTGAAATAGCGGAGATGCTGGAGAGAAGGCAGGTGGGTGTGTGCTGCGTGCAAGAGGTGAGATGGAGAGGGGCCTCTGCGAGACTAGTCGTAGGCAAGCGTCTTAGCTATAAGCTATTCTGGGTAGGTAAGGATGATGGGTTAGGGGGAGTAGGCATTTTCCTGGCTGAGAAATGGATCAATAAGACAATAGAGGTAGTTCGAGTTAGTAATCGAATAATTAAGCTTAGATTAGTTGTAGGTAGGAGACTACTGACAATCATCTCGGTCTATGCTCCCCAAGCAGGCCTAGGCAAAGATGAGAAAGACTGCTTTTATGAGCAACTTTTGCAAACAACCACAATGACAGAGGACGGAGACATCGTTATGCTAGCAGGAGACTTCAATGGTCATGTTGGACAGCTCCAGGATGGTTACACTGGGGTACATGGTGGGCACGGTTACGGTTCAAGAAATGAAGAAGGAGTGAGACTTCTTGAATGTTGTGATGCAAGTACATTGACTATTTGCAACACAAACTTCCAGAAACCTGCCAATCACCTAATAACCTACAAATCTGGTGAGCACATAAGCCAGATTGACTTCCTGCTAGTTAGGCAGCGGGACAGGCAGATAGTGTCTAATACCAAGACATACCCTGGGGAAGAATGTACCCCACAGCATAGGTTAGTTGTTAGTGATATCTCAGTAAGCAAGAGATGGAATGAGACATATAGAAAGGTGTGGAGAAGAAAGGTCTGGAAGCTAAAAGACCTTTCACTAAAATTCAAATTTAGGAAAGCCCTTCAAGATGTATATGACGAAAAAGAAGACGATTTAGAGACGTATGACATAGATAATAACTGGAAGTTCTTACGTGACAACTTGCTGAAGGCTACTGATGAAACCTGTGGCTGGAGCAGAGCTCCAACCAGACAGAGAGTGACCTGGTGGTGGAACAGCAGTGTAGATAAGGCTATTAGAGACAAAAGACTAGCATGGAAGGCTTGGAATAAGGGTGGGAGTAGGGAAGAATATACAGCCACTAAGAGAGAAGCTAGACGTCAGGTGTACTTAGCACGCAGGGAGGCAGAGAGTAGGAGGTTTGCCAATGTTCTGCGACGGGAAGATCAGAGGCGTGCGGTGTTCCACATTGCAAGGCAGTGTGTCAATGCAAATCAGGATGTTGTTGGTGATAAATGTGTCCGGGATGATCCCGGTGTACTTAGTGTCACGAATGACCAGAAAAAGGAGGCCTGGAAATGTCATTATGAGAGACTGATGAATGTGGAGAACGAATGGGAGAGAAAGAAATTACCCTTGGTAGATCCGACAGAGGGACCAGCTATTGAGATTGACGAATATAGGGTCCAAGAGGCGATTAGGGAAATGAAAAATGGTAAGGCGGCCGGACCATCGGGAATAGTTGCTGAGATGCTGAAGGCATCAGGGGACGTAGGCACTAAACTGGTTGCACGCATAATCAATCAGGCTATATATGGTGGTGTCATACCCAAAGACTGGTGCAGCAGTATTCTCATAAATTGCTACAAAGGTAAAGGGGATGCTTTGGAGAGGAGCAATTATAGGGGTATAAAACTGATAGATCAGGTTATGAAAGTGGCAGAAAGGATTTTAGCACAACTAATTAGAGAAAGGGTCAAACTAGATGAGATGCAGTTTGGTTTTGTGCCTGGGAAGAGTACAACAGATGCCCTCTTCTTGGTGAGACAAATGCAAGAGAGGTTCTTAGAGAAGAATAAGCCACTATACTTAGCCTTTGTTGACCTAGAGAAGGCCTTTGATAGGGTACCCCGATCTGTCATCTGGTGGTCCCTAAGGAAGCTGGGTGTTGAGGAATGGCTTGTGAGGACAGTGCAAACTTTGTACAGAGGTACTCTCAGTAAAGTCAGGGTAGGAATGGAGTTTAGTGAGGAATTCCAGATACAAGTAGGAGTACATCAGGGTTCGGTCCTCAGCCCGCTCTTGTTCATTATAGTCCTCCAAGCCATAACAGAGGAGTTTAAGACTGGCTGTCCATGGGAACTTCTCTATGCTGACGATCTGGCTCTTATGGCAGAATCAGTAGAGGAGCTAGAGAATAAATTCCGGCTATGGAAACAGCAGTTGGAAGCAAGAGGACTGAGAGTAAATCTAGCTAAGACAAAAGTGTTGATGAGTAGAAAAGAGGACAAAACCCTGATTCCGTCAGGGAAATGGCCATGTTCGATATGCAGAAAAGGAACTGGCATAAATTCTATAAAATGCACACAATGTAGGTCCTGGGTACACAAGAGATGTAGCGGGATAGCAGGCAAACTAACAGGTAGGGAGAAATATGTATGCAGTAGATGTACAGGGAAATTAGACAGTAGAAGTCGCACTGATAGACACATTTTTCAAATGCGAGAGGGCGCTATAGAAGTGGTGGATAGCTTCCGGTACCTAGGAGATCAGATTAGCATGGGAGGAGGGTGTTCCGAGGCCATAGTATCTAGAATAAGGACGGGTTGGAATAAGTTTAGGGAGCTGCTTCCTCTGTTGACGAAGAAGGGTTTCTCCCTGCGTACGAAAGGCCGGTTGTATGATGCCTGTGTGAGGAGGGCGATGCTGCATGGTAGTGAGACATGGGCAGCTACCGCAGAAGATATGCGACGGCTGGAGAGAAATGAGGCAAGCATGCTCCGTTGGATGTGCAGTGTAAATGTGCGTGAACGACCCAGCATAAATGTGTTGAGAGAGAAACTGTGTCTGAGAGGGATAGAATGTAGTGTACGGGAGAGGAGACTGAGGTGGTATGGACATGTGATGCGCATGGAGGATGACCGATGGGTGAAGAAGTGCCAGGAAATGCCAGTTGAAGGAAGACGTGGTAGAGGTAGACCACGAAAAACATGGGCGGAGGTGGTGAGAACAGACCTCAGATCATTGAAGCTCACGGTGGAGATGACGAGGGACCGTGACGAGTGGAGAGATGCTGTGCTGAATAAGACCCGTCCCACCATTGCAAGCAGGGAAAAGCGGACGTAAAATGATGATGATGATGATGATGATGATATATAAGTATATATATTTATATATATATATATATATATATAAGTATATATATATATATATATATAAGTATATATATATATATATATATATATAAGTATATATATATATATATATATATATATAAGTATATATATATATATATATATATATATAAGTATATATATATATATATATATATATATATATATATATATATATATATATATATATATATATATATATATATATATATATATAAGTATATATATATATATATATAAGTATATATATATATATATATATATATATATATAAGTATATATATATATATATATAAGTATATATATATATATATAAGTATATATATATATATATATATAAGTATATATATATATATATAAGTATATATATATATATATATATTTAAAGGTTAAACAAGGTTCAATGAATAAATCAAAGAATGAGTTTTACAATAGATTGGAAACACTCAACAAAAATGGTTTTCCAGAGTTATATCATCATCATCATCATCACCATCATCATCAACGTTTAACGTCCGTGTTCCACGCTTGCATGGGTTTGGACGGGGGTATTCCTACTTGAGGCAAGAGTGATTGTCTTGCTCGCATAGGACTGCCTGGCAGGTTTTCTACAGTTGGATGCCCTTCCTAACACCAACCACATTTACAGTGTGGGTCTGGGAGGTTTTTACCGTGTTGCCTACACGGCCACATTACAGCATGCACTGTGTGTTTTTTTGTTATGACACCTACACGATCTCATTTGTTTCGGCCTGGATGGTGTGGCACCAACATAACTTTACATAGGAGGGGTTGGTGTGGATGGGGTTGGGGTGGTGGGACGGGGTGTATTTTGTTAGAGATACCTACTGACTGTAGTAGGTTTTACTATGTATTTAGGTAAGGCGTGTCTTCTCTATTACTGAGTACCGCCAAAGGTCTCGGTCCAGTGACACTGTCTTGGAGAGGTGTAAGTGTGTGAGGTCGGAGTTTATCAGCTCGTCCCACGATTTTCTAGGTCTGCCTATTCCGTGGCTACCGTCTATCTTTATTGCCCTGCACTTTGTTATACAGCTATCGACTTTCATGCGCATCACGTGTCCATACCAACGTAGCCTTCTCTCGAGTAAACAACATCTGATCCCTCTTATTTCTAATTTTTTCCTTAGTTCGTTTATGCTTTGCCGTTCACGTATATTACTATTACACATCCAGCGGAGCATGCAAACTTCGTTCCTCTCTAGTCTGCGTATATCCTCTGCACACAATGCCCAGGTCTCACTGCATGCAACATTGCTGTTCGTATGCAGGCATCATACAACCTGCCTTTCATTTTTAGGGAGAACCCTTTAGCGGCTAATAGTGGTATAAGCTCTCTGAACTTTTTCCATCCAGTTCTGACTCTAGCTACTGTACTTTCAGAGCACCCTCCCCCACTGCTGATTTTGTCACCCAGGTAACGGAAGCTGTCCACTATTTCTATAGAACCCTCTGCGCAGTTGTAAGAGCTAGTATTTTGTGGGCACTTGCTGCTACTTATTGCACCAGAGCACCGCCCACATGTAAAATCTATGTTCTTAGTTAGCTTACCTGTGATCCCACTACATCTTTTATGCACCCATACTTTGCATTTGGGACATAAAATGGAGTTTCTACCTACGCCTTTCCTACACACTGAGCATGGCCATTTCCCGGAAGGGACCGCCGCCTTATTTTCTTTCTTACAAACTAGAACTTTAGTCTCAGCCAGGTTAATTTTAAGGCCTTTTGATTCTAGGCCGTGCTTCCATGTTTGGAATTTCTTCTCTAGCTTGGCCATTGATTCAGCTATGAGTGTCAGGTCGTCTGCATATAGGAGTTCCCATGGGCAGCCGGTCTTGAACTCCTCTGTTATAGCCTGAAGGGCAATAATAAATAGTAGGGGGCTGAGAACAGAGCCCTGATGGACGCCAACTTTTACGCTAAACTCTTCACTATATTCATTGTTAATTCTAACCTTGCTGACTGTTTCTTTATACATGGCTTGTATAGCTCTCACAAGCCATTCGTCGACACCTAGTTTTCTAAGGGCCCACCAGATAATGGAACGAGGGACTCTGCCGAAGGCTTTCTCCAAGTCGACAAAAGCTAAGTAGAGGGGTTTTCCTTTAACTAGGTACTTCTCCTGTAGTTGACGTACAATGAAAAGAGCGTCTGTGGTACTTTTGCCTGACACAAACCCGAACTGCATTTCATCTAGGTCAATTCTCTCTCTGATTAGTTGCGCTATTACTTTTTCCGTGACCTTCATGACCTGGTCGATTAATTTAATGCCTCTATAGTTACTCCTATCTAGGGCATCTCCTTTACCCTTATAACAGTTAACGATGATGTTGCTATGCCAGTCCTTCGGAACAACCCCATTCTGTACGACTTGGTTAACTATCCGGGTGACCATGGTGTGTCCCACCATGCCAGATGCCTTCAGCATCTCAGCAACTATTTCCGAAGGCCCAGCCGCCTTACCCGTCTTCATATCCTTGATTGCCTTACTTATTATACTCCCCTCGACTAACACTGCTGGTCCCTCTATTGGGTCGATATATAATTGTTTCTACTTTTGGCACACGGCCAGCTATTACCCCAGTGTATTACTGGTACTTTATTTTATCGACCCCGTAAAGATGAAAGGCGGGATTTGAACTCATAATGGTAAGGGCCGTAACTCTATGCATCAAAGCATGGCGTCCGACCATCTACCGATACTGCCAATCCATATTTGATGTGTTTTGATTCATTATTTGAGTATATAATAGGGCGGTGGATTGGCAGTATCGGTAGAAGGTCGGACGCCATACTTTGACGCATAGAGTTACGGCCCTTTCCAATCTGAGTTCAAATCCTGCCGAGGTTAACTTTGCCTTTCATCCTTATGGGGTCGATAAAATAAAGTACCAGTAATGTACTGGGTAATTGCTGGCCTTGTGCCTAACGTAGAAACAATTATTTGAGTATATGACACATCAAATATGTTTAGAATTGTGTGTTTCTCAATAAGGAAGCTCAATAGACTTTATCTAGAGCCATAACAACCATACACAAAGATATATATATATAGAGAGAGAAAGAGAGAGACATAAAAAAACCATACACAAAGATATATATATATATATATATATATATAGAGAGAGAGAGAGAGAGAAAGAGAGAGACATAACAACCAAAAACAAAGATATATATATGTATATATATATATATAGAGAGAGAGAGAGACATAACAACCAAATACAAAGATATATATAGAGAGAGAGACATAACAACCAAATACAAAGATATATATATATATATAGAGAGAGAGAGACATAACAACCAAATACAAAGATATATATATAGAGAGAGAATGAGAAAGACCCATATATCATATACCTTATACGATATTTGGCTCTTTCTCTCTCTCCATATATAACCAAGTGAAAAGATATATGTATATATTTTTCACTTGGTTATATATATATTATAAGAACAGATTAAAGTTTAAGCAAAGAATCACTGCTTTCACCTCTGGAGAGGTTGTGGGGAGTATGTGTGTGTTTTTGTAGGATGTTAGTCATGGTAAGTTTTAACTGAGAGTTTATTCTCGAGATCCTACAAAAACACACCCATACTCACCACAACCTCTCCAGACCACAACTTGCTACCCTAAGATAACCTCGGATCAAAGAACCTTGTATACCTCTCATCGGACAAGGGAAAAGAGTTTTGTGTTATTACCAGAGAGACCTACAACAACCGAGCCCACCAACATCTCAACTATGACAGTCTCTACTCGGACATCACTGGAATTACACCCACACTGATAGAGAACCAGATCAACACTGCCTGGACCAACATCTCGAAGGCTCCCGAAGAGATTCTGGTAGAATTACATAACAAGAAACAGCAGACTGCCCAACTTCTGCCATCTGATCATTTTACAGGACAGGAAAATTTATTTTTTAATCAGAAATCAGTGAATAATTAGTTTTTACTAAATTTTCTTGACTTTATTTGAAAACTAAAGTACGTAATATTTCATTTTCCATCACAACACAAACATTGTCAACTTTTCTATCTGAAGTGAAATATCTTAATTATTACAACACGTACACACATATTTCTACACACACGTCTATTTCTCTCTCTCATACGTACACACTGTATGTCTATATATATATATGTATATATATTAACATTTGTCTTTTAAAATTAGGGATATTAATTCTCTTCTGACCTGAACTGTCCTCAATAACAAGAACCTTAACTATAGAAGTCTTATTGGTTTGTTTTATGAGCTGAGGATGTTATTGTGAATAGAGCTTCTCTCACCTTAGCAAAAAAAATAGTGGTATACTCCACAATAATCACTTATATATATATATATATAAAGCACCCAGCACTCACTGTAAATGAGGTTGGTGTTAGGAAGGGCATCCAGCTGTAGAAATCAAGCAAGAATCAGTTCCCATATGAGCAAGACAAGGTCAGCTGACCGGACACTGCCCACAACAAGACAACCCATCTAACCTATGCTAGACGTAACGTAACAGAACGGACGTAAAACGGTGATGATGATGATGATGGTATATATATATAAGCACTTGCTTTTTCTTCATCCAAGATCAGTCTTACTGCTACAAGGGTAAAGGAGATGCCCTAGATAGGGGAAACTATAGAGGCATTAAGGTAGTTGACCAGGTCATGAAGGTCACAGAAAGAGTTATAGCACAACTAATCAGAGACCAAATTGATCTAGATGAAATGCAGTTTGGGTTTGTGTCAGGTAAAAGTACCACAGACGCTCTGTTCCTTGTACAGCAACTACAGTAGAAGTAGCTAGCTAAAAGTAAACCCCTTATACTTAGCTTTTGTTGACTTGGAGAAAGCCTTTGACAGAGTCCCCTGCTCCATTATCTGGTGGGCCCTTAGAAATGTAGGTGTATATGAATGGTTTGTGAGAGCTATACAAGCCATGTACAAAGAAACAGTCAGCAAGGTTAGAATTAACAAGGAATATAGTGAAGAATTTGGTGTAAAGTAGGTGTTCAGCAAGGCCCCATCCTTAGCTTCCTACTGTTTATTATTGCCCTTCAGGCTATAACAGAGGGCTTTAAGACCAGCTGCCCATGGGAACTTCTATATGCAGATGCTCTAACTCTCCTAGCCGAATCTATGGCTGAACTAGAGAAGAAATTCCAAAAATGGAGGCATAGCCTTGAATCAAAAGGCCTTAAAGTTAACTTGTCTAAGACTAAAGGTCTAGTATGTAGAAAAGAAAATAGGGCACTAGTGCCATGCTCTGTGTGTAGGAAAGGAGTAGGTAGAAATTCCATTCTATGTCCCAAATGCAAACTATGGGTACATAAAAGATGTAGTGAGATCACAGGTAAGCTATCTAAGAATGTAGATTTTATATGTGGCCGATGCTCAGGTGAAATAAGCAGCAAGTACCCACAGGATACTAGCACCTTCTACTGCCCAGATGGTACTATAGAAATAGTGGACACTTTCTGTTCCCTGGGGGACAAAATCAGCAGTGGAGGAGGGTGCTCTGAAAGTGTAGTAGCCAGAGTTAGAACGGGATGGAAAAAGCTCAGAGAGCTAATACCGCTGCTAGACACAAAAGTTTCTCTCTAAAAATGAAAGGCAGATTGTATGATGCCTGCATATGAACAGCTATGCTACATGGCAGTAAGACATGGGCATTGTGTGCAGAGGACCTGCACAGATTGGAAAGGAATGAAGCATGCATGCTCCGTTGGACGTGTAATTGTAATATACATGAATGGCAAAACATAAAGTGAGAATTAGGAATAAGAGGGATCAGATGCTGTTTACTTGAGAGAAGATTACGTTGGTATGGTCATGTGATGCGCATGGAAGATGACAGCTTTATAAAAAAGTGCAGGGTGATCAAAATTGATGGAAGTTATGGAGTAGGTAGACCCAGAAAAACCTGGGACGACATAAAATCCAACCTTGCACACTTACACCTCTCTTAGACAATGTCACTGGATTGAGATCTATGGCACCACGCAGTAACAGAGAAGACCTGCCTTCCCTATGTGCAAAGGTAACCTACAGTCAGTAGGCCCCTCCTAACCAAATATACACCCCAACCCACAACCCTTACTCCATCCTCCCACACCCACCAACACCATCCTGTCTCTATAAAGTTATGTTGGTACAACATCCAGTCCAAACTAAAGAGGTCGTGTAGGTGTCATCACGAAAAGGCTCCCAGTCCACACTGGAAATCTGGTTGGTGTTAGGAAGGGCATCCAGCTGTAGAAAACCTGCCAGATACAGTCCTATACGAGTGTGACACTGTCACCCGATCAATCTTGCCTCAAGTGGGACAATTCCCGTCTAACCCATGCTAGCTTTGAAGATAGACATTAAATGATAATGATGATGATGATATATAGTGTATACAATAGTTGTAATGTCACTGGTGCTGATCTATATCAGCCTTTCCCTTGGACAACATGACATATAGTCTATATATATTGGACAATATTATATATAGTGTATATGTGGTGTATATAGTAGTTGTGACAATATTCTATATACATATGTACACACACACTGACAAACATGTATATACATATAGAAGGGTCAGATGAGGAGTTCATAGGCTGACCAAGTTACTCTCATGGAATGAGACAATGTATACACACAAATATATACTATATATATGTATACAAACACATATATAGTATAGTGATCCATACAACATATGGTAATATCATGTTTTCAATTCTCAGTTAGGGAGGTACATTGTGTCCTTAAGCAAGACACATCATTCCACATATCTCTAATCTCCACAGCTGAAAAAGACAAGTATCAGCTTTAGTTGGAGGTTTAGCATGGGTTGTATCATTCTCTGCCTCCAACATTTTCCCTGCAGCCACAAACCCAGGCTTTACTACCTGTAATAGAGAGAAGAGGGAGATAGTTAAATACTGGGGCCTGACAAACCACTTCCTATTTGTCCCCACACTGCTAATTTCCTTCTCAAAATTAGAAAGACAGCAGCCCCCTTGAGGAAGTAGTCCCATGAGGTGGGGTGGATGTTGTAGTGGGTATCTCTGGCTATTCTCTGTGGTAACACCTTTGCCATTTTGTCTGTAGGGTGGGGCTGAATCACAGCTCAGACTGAAAAATAAAGTCTGTCCCTCTCCCGTTATTTTCGTTGGATTGGCAATATCGGTAGAGCGTCGGACGCCATGCTTTGTAGCATAGAGTTACCTCCCTTTATGATCTGAGTTCAAATCCCGCCAGAGTTAACTTTGCTTTTCATCCTTACGAGGTCGATAAAATGAAGTACCAGTAATGCACTAGGATGATTGCTGGCCTTGTGCCAAAAGTAGAAACAATTATTTTCGTTATTTGATTCGGTTTTTTTTCCATTACTTAAATATTTTATTACCTTTAATAATGTATTTTGGTTTAATATGAACAGTTATATAAAATTAATAATGTTATTTATTCAAATCTGAATAAAGTACTAGCATATCTAGTGAACGTATGAATCTAAACTATAATAAAAGGAGGAGCGTGGGACTGCGTACGGTTTCTAATTGTTTATCCCATTAGTAAAATAAGTTGGATTACTTTGAATTAATAACGAATGAATATTACATAATTTATCTACTAAATTTCGTGGCTGTTAATTAAATATATTTTTTTTATTTAAAGATTCACTTCTTTAAAATTTCTGAAATGTCAACACTTCCGGTTGGCCATCACTTCAATAAACTATTAATTTTCTGTCACTAATTTTCTCCTAATGCAGTTTATATATAATATCGTCTTTTTTAATGTATCATGGATTACGTTACTGATTACATAAGACAGTGTAATACAGTCTTCGTTCAATTTCTGTGTATTATATATTGTCAAGGCGGTGGATTGGCAGTATTGGTAGAGGGTCGGACGCCATGCTTTGACGCATAGAGTTACGGCCCTTGCCATTCTGAGTTCAAATCCCGCCGAGGTTAACTTATCCTTTCATCCTTACGGGGTCGATAAAATAACGTACCAGTAATACACTGGGTATTTTGCTGGCCTTGTGCCTAACGTAGAAACAATTATATATTGTAAATTATGATTTTATTTGATGTATCATATCTACCTGTATATATATATACTTGCGTATAATATCAATATACACGCTACGCATGCTAGCAGAAAACCACCCGAAGGTAGCATGTGTAGTGTGTATATATTACACGCAGGTATATATATATATGTATCATATATACCTGAGTATAATATCAATATACACACCACACATGCTACCTTCGGGTGGTTTTCTGCTAGTTCATATAACGGAAGTTGTTTCTGAATGTATTAAATTATGTGGGGGACTTTCAAGTCATGACACCGGTGTCTACTAGACGGTGAAATATTACCATTTATATCAGCTCCATTGTTACAACTTAAACCTCATCTAATTTTATCTTTTATGGTGATTATTTCATATTAAAGTGGACATTAATGTTTGTAAATAACATAAGGTGACTTATTTACCTTATAGTTGTTGTTTTATCACCTGTATTATTAAATATTGAAGTGGTTGTTCAACATTTTACAGGACAGGAAGATATTATTTTAATCAGAAATCAGTGAACATTTAGTTTTTACTAACTTTTCTTGACTTTATATTTGGTCTTGACAACTAAAGTACGTACTATTTCGTTTTCCACCACAACACAAGCATTGTGAACTTTTCTATCTGAAGTGAAATATCTTGATTTATTACAACACTTACACACATATTTCTACACACATACACACATCTATTTCTCTCTCTCATACCTACACACTGTATGTCTGTATATATATATTAACCTTCTTTTGAAATTATGGATATTAATTCTCTTGTCACCTGAACTGTCCCCAATAACAAGAACCTTAACTATAGAAGTCTTATTCGTCTGTTTTATGAGCTGAGGATTTTATTGTGAATAGAGCTTCTCTCACTTTAACAAAAATTATAGTGGAATACTCCACAATAATCACACACACACACATATATATATAAGCACTTGCCTTTTCTTCATCCAAGATCAGTCTTACACTAACATATGTCTTATTACTTGTACCAACTAAATGCTACATTACAACTTTGTAGAAGAAGAAAGCAGACTTCTGCAGTCTTTTATGGAACCTTTGTATATTAGAATACATGGCATCTATTAACGATATCTACATTTCTTAATGTATCAGTAGAAGTAGTGAGAATCCTTTATGTAAAGATCTCTAGCTAGAAATATGTCTGAATATAGCTGTGAGATTTGCAGGAAAACTTTCCCTTCAAAACTGAAACTATCCTCACATGAGAAAATACACACTGGAGAAAAACCTTTCCATTGTGAAATATGTGGGAAATATTTTGTCTGGAATAGTGATTTAAAAAGGCATATAAGAACACACACTGGAGAAAAACCCTTCCATTGTGAAATATGTGGGAAATCTTTTTCTCGTGGTTCTCATCTTGTAGATCACAAAAGAATGCACACTGGAGAAAAACCTTTTGCATGTGAAATATGTGGGAAATTTTTTTCTAATAGTTCTCATCTTGTATATCACAAAAGAATACATACTGGTGAAAAACCTTATTTGTGTGAAATATGTGGGAAATCTTTTTCTAGTAATTCTATTCTTGTACAGCACAAAAGAATACACACAGGAGAAAGGCCTTTTTCATGTGACATATGTGGGAAATCTTTTTCTAATAGTTCTCATATTGAACATCACAAAAGAATACACACTGGTGAAAAACCTTATTCATGTGAAATATGTGGGAAATCTTTTTCTAGTAATTCTACACTTGTAATTCACAAAAGAACACACACGGGTGAAAAACCCTTCCATTGTGAAATATGTGGGAAATCTTTTTCTAATAGTTCTAATCTTGTATGTCACAAAAGAAAACACACTTGGGAAAAACCTTATTCATGTGAAATATGTGGGAAATCTTTCTCTCAGAATTCATCACTGGTTGTTCACCTACGTAGTTAACACTTGCGATAAACCCCATCACTCTGAAATGTGAAACACACAAATATACAGACACACTCTGGACTGAAGTATATGAAATGTGAAGCTTGAAAAATCCTTATCTTATACTTATCATCATCATCATCATCACGGTTTTCCCTCCATTCTTCCACACTAGCATAAGTTAGATGGGTTGTCCTGTTGTGGGCAATGCCAGGTCAGGGAACTGATTTTGGCTTGATTTCTACAGCTGGATGCCCTTCCTAACACAAAACCTCATTTACAGTGAGTGCTGTGTGCTTTCTTTATCATGGTATCTACATGACTACTTTACAGTGTGGGCTGGGTGCTTTTTTTGTCGTGATATCTCCATGACCATTTTTGCAGTGGGTAGGGATGGGGAGATATTGTCAATATGCTTCAGCTTCGGCTTGTACCCGTGTGAAGTCGGGTCTTCTGTATTACCGACTGACATCAGAGGTCACGGTCCTGTGTCATTGTATTTGAGAGGCACAATTGGGCAAGGTCAGCTTTTATCACCTCATCCCAGGTCTTCCTGGTTCTCCCCACTCCATGGCTTACATCGACTTTTAGAACTCTGCACCTGTTAATGCAGCTGTCATCCTTCATACGCATCTATGTATATATATATATATATATATATATATATAAGTACCTAGCTAAAGGTAAACCCCTCTACTTAGCTTTTGTCGACTTGGAGAAAGCCTTCGACAGAGTCCCCCGCTCCATTATCTGGTGGGCTCTTAGAAAACTAGGCGTTGATGAATGGCTTGTGAGAGCTATACAAGCCATGTATAAAGAAACAGTCAGCAAGGTTAGAATTAACAACGAATATAGTGAAGAGTTTAGCGTAAAAGTTGGCGTCCATCAGGGCTCTGTTCTCAGCCCCCTACTATTTATTATTGCCCTTCAGGCTATAACAGAGGAGTTCAAGACCGGCTGCCCATGGGAACTCCTATACGCAGACAACCTGACACTCATAGCGGAATCAATGGCCGAGCTAGAGAAGAAATTCCAAACATGGAAGCACGGCCTAGAATCAAAAGGCCTTAAAATTAACCTGGCTAAGACTAAAGTTCTAGTTTGTAGGAAAGAAAATAAGGCGGCGGTCCCTTCTGGGAAATGGTCGTGCTTGGTGTGTAGGAAAGGCGTAGGTAGAAACTCCATTTTATGTCCTAAATGCAAAGTATGGGTGTATAAAAGTTGTAGTGGGATCACAGGTAAGCTAACTAAGAACATAGATTTTACATGTGGCCGGTGCTCTGGTGCAAAAAGTAGCAGCAAGTGCCCACAAAATACTAGCTCTTACAATTGCACAGAGGGTTCTATAGAAATAGTGGACAGTTTCCGTTACCTGGGTGATAAAATCAGCAGTGGGGGAGGGTGCTCTGAAAGTACAGTAGCTAGAGTCAGAACTGGTTGGAAAAAGTTCAGAGAGCTTATACCACTATTAGCTGCTAAAGGGTTCTCCCTAAAAATGAAAGGCAGGTTGTACGATGCCTGCATACGAACAACAATGTTGCATGGCAGTGAGACCTGGGCATTGTGTGCAGAGGATATACGCGGACTAGAGAGGAACGAAGCTTGCATGCTCCGCTGGATGTGTAACAGTAATATACGTGAACGGCAAAGCATAAACGAACTAAGGAAAAAATTAGAAATAAGAGGGATCAGATGTTGTTTACTCGAGAGAAGGCTACGTTGGTATGGACACGTGATGCGCATGAAAGTCGATAGCTGTATAACAAAGTGCAGGGCAATAAAGATAGACGGTAGCCACGGAATAGGCAGACCTAAAAAAACCTGGGACGAGCTGATAAACTCCGACCTCACACACTTACACCTCTCCAAGACAATGTCACTGGACCGAGACCTTTGGCGGTACTCAGTAACAGAGAAGACCCGCCTTACCTAAATACATAGTAAAACCTACTACAGCCAGTAGGCATCTCTAACAAAATACCCCCCTCCGTCCCACCCACCCCCACCCCATCCACGCCACCCCGTTCTATGTAAAGTTGTGTTGGTGCCACACCATCCAGGCCGAAACAAATGAGATCGTGTGGGTGTCACGACAAAAAAACACACAGTCTACGCTGTAATGTGGCCGTGTAGGCAACACGGTAAAAACCTCCCAGTCCCACACTGTAAATGTGGTTGGTGTTAGGAAGGGCATCCAACTGTAGAAAACCTGCCAGACAGTCCTATGTGAGCAAGACAATCACTCTTGCCTCAAGTGGGACTACCCCCGTCCAAACCCATGCAAGCGTGGAACACGGACGTTAAACGTTGATGATGATGATGATGATGATATTCCTCAATCAAACAAGAAACATACCGCCATATATTGAAGATTACTACAATAACTAGGGAGCGAAGGACAAGATATACCAGACATTCCTACCGAAGAATGGATGCCCTGATGAGCTGGCTCCTGTGGTGGATACTTAACCATAGTAAGACCCTAGTGGGATTACTGAAAATGTCCTACATAGATCAGATGTCTAGGGATGTTCAGCTGGGGATTAATGATCTCAAGAATGCCACGAAATAATATATATATATATTGATGAACATTTATTATTCTCCTTCTCTGGAAGAAATCACCTGTTCCAACCTGGTGAGTGAAGGGCTCCACCAAGCTTCAAATGTCCACAGTGACACCCCTATGACTCCATCAATATAAGAAAAACAAACAAGATTGATGTGTTTATATGTGTTATTTTACAAACACTAACTGGTTTATGTTTATATTTATGACAAAATATCCACATTTATGTGTAAATAAAAACAATTTTATAACTTTAATATTTGTTGATGGTACTTTCATGACAGTTGAAATTATGACTTTTTTTTAGAAATAATTCACATTTGAAAATACTTTACAACTTTCTTCTCTTGCCAAACAAAGGTTTGGTAGGACCCTTCAGTTCTGTCAAAGACATGACAACCTCTTTAGTACTGGTGCCACAATAAAATACACTTAGTAGAATGTAGAATAACCACTGCCCCCTGGTTTGTAAAGACCTGTCCCACCCTTGCTAGCAAGGGTGGGACAGGTCTTTAAATAATGATCTATGATGTCATTGGTGCCAAGCTGTTTCAGCTATTCCCTTGGACAACATTATATATAATGTGTATGTCGTATATATATATAGTTTATATATTGTCTATATGTAGCATATACTCTATATATGCAGTATTTATATATAGTGTATATATTGTGTAAATGTAGCACATATACATATTTATATATATAGTGTATATTTTGTGTATCATCCTTATATCTACTATTCCATGCTTGCAACAGTTGTACAGGTCCTTCTCAGCATGGCATCTCTCCACTAGATGCGTTCCTTCATCTCTTCCAGTTTTAGCGTTTTGAGTTCGGCTCTCACAACATTTGCCCCTGACTTCCTTGGTCATCCTCTACTCTGGTTTCCTTCCAAACATAGTTTCTGTAGGGTGGGGCTGAATCACAGCTCAGACTGGAATATAGTGTCTGTCCCTTTCCCTTACATTGCTTGATTCCTTTTTCTTTTTTTCGTTTCCATTTCTTAAATATTTTATTACCTTTGATAATGTATTTTGGTTTAATATGAACAGTTATATAAAATTCCGAATGTTATTTACACAAATCTGAATAAAGATTAGCTTATTGATTGAATGTGTGAATTGATATAACTGAAGTTGTTTCTGAATGTATTAAATTATTTAGGGGACTTTTAAGTCATGTCACCATCTGGAAAAGGAAACACTGTCAACGACACCACGTACCTGCCATCTTAATTAATTAATCTAATTATATTTTATGTAGTAATTATCTCATGTTAAAGTGAAAGTTAATATTGTGTAGATAACATAGAGTGAGCTACATGTTTCAAGATAGGTGTTGCTACATGATTAAATATTTCATTTCATGTGAGAAATCTTTTACAGATATTTTGGTACTTAATAAACATATATGTCTTCAGACTGGAGGAAAGAAACTTCCAGTGTGAAACATGTTGGACATCTTTTATTCAGAATTCTACTCATGTTGGCCACATATTCAGACTGCAGAAAAAGGACTTTCCCCAGTGAAACATGTGGGAAATATTTTGTGACTAACAGTAACTTAGAAACACACACTGGGGATAAAACTATTTAACTGTGAACCCTGAGATACCCTTCCTTTTACCAATCTAAACTTATTGTCCACCAACTTCAAAAATGTAACCATAACACTTCTACAGACACAATTTCTTAAATATGTTTTTAACTGGAATTAAAATCCTTTCCATGTCTAACTTTTGTCTTCCTAGATTCATTTTTAATGATATAATTGCAAAATACTTTTTCTTTTTTTCTTTGTTTGTAACAGCTAAAATTCCGTTATAATGTGTAATTGAGGGACCCTCTATCATCTGAGGTAATGATATGTCTTGTTTCTATCACCTGAACTAATGCTGTGTCTTGTCTCAGATATGTTAGAGGTCAACACCAACATTCCCTGTTGTAAAGTGTGATTGAGGGACCCTCTATCACCTGAACTAATGCTGTATCTTGTCTCAGATATGTTAGAGGTCAACACCAACATTCCCTGTTGTGGTGTGTAATTGAGGGACCCTCTATCACCTGAATTAATGCTGTCAGTGTCTTGTCTCAGATCTGTTAGAGGTCAACACCAACATTCCCTGTTGTGGTGTGTAATTGAGGGACCCTCTATCACCTGAACTAATGCTGTCAGTGTCTTGTCTCAGAAATATTACAAAGCAGCACCAACATTATCACATATTAAACTCATATTGTATGTCATTTAACAAGTGCTGCGTTATGGTTCAATTATTTAATGACAGCCAATCATATCACAATTATGTGTTTCAAGTGTGCTCATATTTTGGCCTATTATACTTCAGCTAAACTGGGGTACACAATTTTATCCAACAGGTTTCAAGTACAGCCTTACAGCTACTGGAGTACACAATTATTTCTGTTGTTACATCCTCACTTTAGTTCTTCAGTTCAACAGTTCAACATTTCTTCAGTTCATCAGTTCTACAGTTTTACAGTTCTTCAGTTCAACATTTCTCCAGATCAACAGTTCTCCAGTTCCACATTTCTACAGTTTATTGTGCTTTATTGTGTTGAAATAGAAATTTACAAATAACTGTTCCTAGTTCAATTCCTTACACATTTAATTGAAGGAGTGTATATATCTTTTCCTGCTTTTCATATTCTGTCTTTTTAGCGTAAATCATTTATTAGGTTTTCATAACATATTAAATAAACTATATTTATCTCCTGAAATTCAATCTATTTGTGTTAAGTAAAGAGTTACATTTGAGGAATTTGTCCAGTCTGTGATTCCATACTTTTGTTATTTCCCCATCTAAATATCTGTTAAGAACACCATATGTAATGATATCTTGAAAGTAGTTAGAAGAAATCAAACACAAACACTTCATTGATATTTGAAATGTTTAAAATTCTATTGAACTTTGTTGTTTTTAAAACTTGTGAGGCCCCAGAGGTTTTAATGGCTACTTCAACACATCTCCCTCACTATCTTCCAGGTTAATACTTTATCCATTATATCCTTAGCCAGGAGCATGAGGCAACTGGTACCTGGGTTTCTGCAGGCCAGAGAGAATTTTGAGACACTGTCTTGGCTGGTATCATTGGGGTAGTGATAGTATAGGTTACTGAGTGTTGTTAGACACAGTAAATAATGGTATTTGATGTAGGCACAGGCCCAATAATATTGAGCGTGGGGAAAGTTAAATCAACCTCAGTGTATTACTGGTACTTTATTTTATCAACCCCATATGGATGAAAGGGAAAGCTACCCTCCACATTATTTGAACTCAGTATGTAACAGGACATTACTATATGATGCAAAGCTTGTTGTCTGACGCTCTACCGATTACTGCCAATTTACTGCACTAGTCACACTAAATAAAAGTGTTTTGAGAAATTTGAAGCAACAAACTTGTTAAATCTCTATTTATTTGTAAATTAGGCTGAAGACCAGCAATTATGGGGGAAGGGCAAAGTTTATTAAATCAACCGTAGTACATATAATATATTTTATCCAGCCTAGAAGAATAAAATATATAATTTACCTCAGTGGGATTTGAACTCAGAATATTAAGTACCAGGACAAATACTGCAATGGTAGGTTATCTGACACTCTACCAATTCTGTCATTCTACCATCTTTGTTTAAATCTATATTAAAGTAAATGTAGAATATATTTGTCCTTCTACCATTTGAAATTCTACTGAAATCATCTCAGAACAACACAGTAGTGTTTCAATAGAGCTGTTATTTATTAAATCATTTATTTAAACCGTCCGTATCTGGCCAGAATTCTCTGACATTTTCTGTTCTAACTGGCCCTAACAAGCTGCTCATGCTGATGTTAAGGTATTGTTCCCAAAATAAATAATATCAAAATCTCATAGATACAATATTGTGTGAGATAATTATGTTTACTGGGAAAATATAATAGTAAATATAGAGTAACGTTAATGATAAAGGCTTAACTAAACCTAGAAGAAAAGCAGACGTTACTGGATATTAATTCAGTGATTAGTGCTAAGGGAGACAACACCGTCTGGCTTAAATTAAGTCCCAGGTTAGTATGGTCAGGTAAACTTATAATTAAAGGTTTTCCTGCCGTGACAATAAACTATAATGGCATATATATGTGTGTGTGTGTATATATATATATTAGTAATAAACGGAAGATATATACTTTATATCATCTCTATTTATTTCATTATATATATTTCGAAGATGCAAAGTTTTATGTATAACAGGAAGCAAAACATGTTCTCCTTAGAGAAAATACAGAGAAATTGTATAATTTGGACAGATCAGTGACTAGCAGGCATATATATATACATACATATATATGCCTGCTAGTCTACCAACATATCAGGAAAAAATTATACATTTTCTATGTATCTTCTCTAAGGAGAACATGTTTTGCTTCCTGTATATATATATATACTCAAATAATGAATTAAAACACATCAAATATGTTTAGAATTTTGTGTTACTCAATAAGCAAGATCAATAGATTTTATCTAGAGCCATAACGACCAAATACAAAGATATATGTATATATATATATAGAGAGAGAGAGAGACATAACAATCAAATATAAAGATATATATATATATAGAGAGAGACATAACAACCAAATATAAAGATATATATATATATAGAGAGAGAGAGAGAGAGAGAGAGACATAACAACCAAATTCAAATATAAATATATATAGAGAGCGAGAGAAAGAGCCATATATCATATATCCTATACAATATGTGGCTCTTTCTCTCTGTATATATAACCAAGTGAAAAGATATATGTATATATCTTTTCACTTGATTATATATATATTATAAGAACAGATTAAAGTTTAAGCAAAGAATCACTGCTTTCACCTCTGGAGAGGTTGTGGGGAGTATGTGTGTGTTTTTGTAGGATGTTAGTCATGGTAAGTTTAACTGTGAGAGTTTATTCTCGAGATCCTACAAAAACACACACATACTCACCACAACCTCTCCAGACCACAACTCGCTACCCTAAGTTAACCTCAGATCTAAGAACCTTGTATACCTCTCATCGGACAAGGGAAAATAATTTTGTTATTACCAGAGAGGCCTACAACAACCGAGCCCACCAATATCTCAACTACGACAGTCTCTACTCGGACATCACTGGAATTACACCCACACTGATAGAGAACCAGATCAACACTGCCTCGACCAACATCTCGAAGGCTCCTGAAGAGATTCTGGTAGAATTACATAACAAGAAACAGCAGACTGCCCAACTTCTGCCATCTGATCATTTTACAGGACAGGAAAATGTTTTTATGATCAGAAATCAGTGAACATTTAGTTTTTACTAACTTTTCTTGACTTTATATTTGGTCTTGACAACTAAAGTACGTATTATTTCGTTTTCCACCACAATACAAGTGAAATATCTTGACTCATTACAACACCTACACACATATTCTTAACACACACCTATTTATTTCTCTCTCTCATACGTAAACACTGTATGTCTGTATATATATATATGTATATATATTAACATTCGTCTTTTGAAATTATTGATATTAATTCTCTTGTCACCTGAACTGTCCTCAATAACAAGAACCTTAACTATAGAAGTCTTATTCGTCTGTTTTATGAGCTGAGGATTTTACTGTGAATAGAGCTTCTCTCACTTTAACAAAAATAATAGTGGAATACTCCACAAGAATCATATATATATAAAGCACCTAGCACTCACTGTAAATGAGGTTGGTGTTAGGAAGTGCATCCAGCTGTAGAAATCAAGCCAGAATCAGTTCCCGTATGAGCAAGACAAGGTCAGTTGACCGGACACTGCCCACAACAGGACAACCCGTCTAACCTAGGAATGGATGTAAAACGGTGATGATGATGATGATATCATCATCATCATCATCATCATATATATATATAAGCACTTGCTTTTTCTTCATCCAAGATCAGTCTTACGCTGTCATATGTCTTATTACTTGTACCAACTAAATGCCACATTACAACTTTGTAGAAGAAGAAAGCGGAGTTCTGCAGTCTTTTATGGATCCTTTGTATATTAGACTACATGGCATCTATTAACCATATCTACATATCTTAATGTATCAGTAGAAATGGTGAGAATCCTTTATGTAAAGATCTCTAGCTAGAAATATGTCTGAATATAGCTGTGAGATTTGCAGGAAAACTTTCTCTTCAAAACTGAAACTATCCTCACACGAGAAAATACACAGTGGAGAAAAACCCTTCCACTGTGAAATATGTGGGAAATCTTTTACTGATAATTCTAATCTTGTCATCCACATACGGAGTCACACTGGAGAAAAACCCTTCCATTGTGAAATATGTGAGAAATCTTTCACTTATAATTCTAATCTTGTCATCCACATACGGAGTCACACTGGTGAAAAACCCTTCCATTGTGAAATATGTGAGAAATCTTTCACTTATAATTCTAATCTTGTCATCCATATACGGAGTCACACTGGAGAAAAACCCTTCCATTGTGAAATATGTGAGAAATCTTTCACTTATAATTCTAATCTTGTCATCCACATACAAAGTCACACTGGTGAAAAACCCTTCCATTGTGAAATATGTGAGAAATCTTTCACATGGAATTCTTCGCTGGTTGTTCACAAATGTAGTCAACACTAGTGATAAACCCCATCACTGTCAAATGTGAAACACACAAATATACAGACACACTCTGGAAAGAAGAAAATAAATATATATATGTGTGTCTGTCTGTGTGTGTGTATATATATATATATATATATATATATTGCTACTGAGGGTACGATAACCTGATGAGCTGGGCCCTGTGGTGGATACCTAAACATTGTAAGACCCTATTGGGATGACTGAGATTGACCTACATAGATCAGATGTCACAGGATGTCCAGCTGGAGATTAATGATCTCAGGAATGCCATGGAAGATTGTGACATCTAAAGAAGGAGAGTAGAATTGTTCTGGCCAATCCACCTGACTTAATAAATGATAATGATAATAATATATATTAATGAACATTTATTATGGTGAAATATGTTGAAAATCATTCTCAGAGGATTTGTACTGTAATCCACAAATACACTCTGGAGAAAGTTCTACTTCATATTATTTGTCATTAAGGTTTCTTATAGAGACACCTCATTGTTGAGGGTGGTGGATTGGCAGAATCAGTAGAGTGTCAAACGATATGCTTTGTGTCATATAGTTACATCCCGTTACATTCTGTATTAAAATCCTGCTGAGGTTAGCTTTACTTTTCTTCCTCAGAGGTTCAGTAAAATAAAGTACCAGTAATGCACTGGGGTTGAGTTAAAAGTAGAAACATTTATTTAAAGTCTATAAAACAATAGATAGAATGCTTTCTGCCATATTTGTTCTGGTTCTCTGCTCTCTGAGTTTAAATCCTGCTGAGGTCAACTTTGCCTTTCATCCATTCAAGGTTGATAACAAAAAAGTACCAGTCTACCACTGGGGTCTGTTCATCCTCTCTATATTTCTTTCTCACTTCCTCTCTCTCATTCTCTCTCCTTCTCTGGAAGAAATCATCTGTTCCAACCTGGTGAGTGAAGGGCTCCACCAAGCTTCAAATGTCCACAGTGGCACCCTTATAACTACATCATAAAAACAACAAGATCAATGTGTTTATTTTATAAACCTTAACTGGTTTATGTTTATATTTATGACAAAATATCTACATTTATGTGTAAATAAAAACAATTTTATAACTTTAATATTTGTTGATGGTACTTTCATGAGAATTCAAATTATGACTTTTTAAAAAATAATTCACATTTGAAAATACTTTACAATTTTCTTCTCTTTTTCTTCACCCATTCCTGAGAGGGTTGTAGCGGTTAGACTCCTCACACACCCCTTCTACGTGCTGTTTGTAAAATTTCTCCAATACACTACACACACACAACAACACATCACTCTGCACACACACACCACATCAAAACACCACAATACACCACATACCACACCACAACAGACACATCATTCCACACCACACCACATACAAACCATGTAGTTATACCAACCCAGTATCTTAGTTTTAGTGATATTTGTGTAACAAATCTCAACATCCCAGATCTTAGCAAGTGGAGTGGAACTCATCAGATTGGACATTAAATGATGAGCTGTGACATCATTGGTGTCAATCTGTTTCAGCCATTCTTTGACCAACATTATATATAGTGTATGTATGTAATATATATATATATAGAAATCATATATATATATACAGTATTTATATGTTCAAGAGAGTAGGTGGAGGGGTGTGTGAGTAAAAACAATGCTATAAACCTCTCTGGGTGGGAAATGACATAGGGCTGGGTGGAGTAGGAATTATGTTAGCAGAGAAATGGGTAGATAAGGTAATTGCCATAAATAGAGTTAACAACAGAATAATTAAAATAAGACTAGTTCTAAATAGAACAACTATGACAATAATATCCATTTATGTACCCCAATCTGGTCTACCTGATGTAATAAAAGACAGGTTCTATGATTTGCTAATGTTCACTTCCTCCCAAATAAACCTCAGTGACTGCATAATTATTGCTGGTGACCTAAAAGGTCACGTTGGACAACATAGTGATAGCTATGATGGAATCCATGGAGGCTATGGGTTTGGTACTAGAAATGAGGAAGGCTTCAGGATCCTGGAATTTTGTGACACTAATAACCTAACTATCTGTAACACAAACTTCAAAAATGAGAAAACCACTTGATCACCTGTAGATCAGGGGAATATGCCAGCCAGATATATTATATCCTTACTAGAAGGTGTGACTGTGTCTGTTGTAAACACTAAATCCCTCCCCCGTGAAGAATGCACCTCCCAACATAGCCTAGTAGTTAGTTACCTCACAGTCAGGAATAGAGGTACTCGACGACAGAGGAGGCCTACCTTGAGGAGAAGAGTATGGAAGTTGAAGGACCCCATAGCCAGTGACAAATTTAAAAGCTTATTGATGCCTTTGACAATAAGGAAGAGCAATTAGAGACGTGCAATATAGAGGAACAGTGGGACTTCTTGAAAGTTAACCTGCTGCAGGCGACAGATGAAATCTGTGGCTGGAGCAGACCTAAAGGCAGGTGGAGAGTAACTTGGAAGTGGAACAGTAAGGTGGAGGAGTCAATCAAGGCCAGAAAGAAGGCTTGGAAAGTATGGGGGAAGTAGAGAACACTATCATCTGGCCAGGAGAGAAGCTAGGAGACAAGTGTACTCTGCAAGAAGGGAAGCAGAGAATAGAAAGTTCAAGCATGTTCTACAACGTGAGGTGTTCAGGATCGCAAAAGAAAGTGTCAAGGAAAACTGTGATATTGTTGGGGAGAAGTGTGTCTGTAATGATGATGGTGTACTTGCCCTCACTGATACTGATAAGAAGGTAGCTTGGAAGTGTCACTACGAGGGACTACTAAAAGAGGAGAATAAATGAGAAAAAAGATAGTCTACCCCAAATCGATCCAATAGAGGGACCAGCAGTGCAAGTTAATGGTAGTATAGTAAGTAAGGCAATCAAAGATATGAAGACGGGCAAGGCAGCTGGGATTTGGATATAGTTGTTGAGATGTTGAAAGCATCTGGAATGGTGGAACATACTATGGACACCCAGATAGTAAACCAAGTAATACAGAATGGGGTCATACCAGATGACTGGCATAGAAGTATCATCGTTAACTGCTACAAGGGTAAAGGGGATGCTCTAGATAGGGGAAACTATAGAGGCATTAAGGTAGTTGACCAGGTCATGAAGGTCACAGAAAGAGTTATAGCACAACTAATCAGAGACAGAATAGATCTAGATGAAATGCAGTTTAGGTTCCTGCCAGGTAAAAGTACCACAGCTGCTTTTTTCCTGTACAGCAACTACAGGAGAAATAGCTAGCTAAAAGTAAACCCCTTATACTTAGCTTTTGTTGACTTGGAGAAAGCCTTTGACAGAGTCCTCCGCTCCATTATCTGGTGGGCCCTTAGACATGTAGGAGTAGATGAATGGCTTGTGAGAGCTATACAAGCCATGTATAAAGAAACAGTCAGTAAGGTTAGAATTAACAATGAATATAGTGAAGAATTTAGCGGAAAAGTAGTTGTTCAGCAAGGCCCCATCCTTAGCTTCCTCCTGTTTATTATTGCCCTTCAAGCTATAACAGAGGGGTTTAAGACCAGTTGCCCATGGGAACTTTTATATGCAGATGATCTAACTCTCCTAGCCGAATCTATGGCTGAACTAGAGAAGAAATTCCCCAAATGGAGGCATAGCCTTGAATCAAAAGGCCTTAAAGTTAACTTGTCTAAGACTAAAGGTCTAGTATGTAGAAAAGAAAATAGGGCACTGGTGCCATGCTCAGTGTGTAGGAAAGGAGTAGGTAGAAATTCCATTCTATGTTCCAAATGCAAACTATGGGTACATAAAAGATGTAGTGAGATCACAGGTAAGCTATCTAAGAATGTAGATTTTATATGTGGCCGATGCTCAGGTGAAATAAGCAGCAAGTACCCACAGGATACTAGCACCTTCTCCTGCCCAGATGGTTCTATAGAAATAGTGGACACTTTCCATTGCCTGGGTGACAAAATCAGCAGTGGTGGAGGGTGCTCTGAAAGTGTAGTAGCAAGAGTTAGAACGAGAGAGCTAATACCGCTGCTGGACACAAAAAGTTTCTCTAAAAATGAAAGGCAGATTGTATGATGCGTGCATATGAACAGCAATGTTACATGGCAGTGAGTCAGGGGCATTGTGTGCAGAGGACCTGCGCAGATTGGAAAGGAATGAAGCATGCATGTTCCGTTGGACGTGTAATTGTAATATACATGAACGGCAAAACATAAACAAACTAAGTGAGAATTAGGCATAAGAGGGATCAGATGCTGTTTACTTGAGAGAAGATTACATTGGTATGGTCATGTGATGAGCATGAAAGATGACATCTATATAAAAAAGTGCAGGGTGATCAAAATTGATGGAAGTTATGGAGTAGGTAGACCCAGAAAAACATGGGAGGACATAAAATCCAACCTTGCACACTTACACCTCTCTTAGACAATGTCACTGGATCGAGATCTATGGCACCACACAGTAACAGAGAAGACCTGCCTTCCCTATGTGCAAAGTTAACCTACAGTCAGTAGGACCCTCCTAACCAAATATACACCCAACCCACACACCCTACTCCATGCTCCCACTTCCACCAACACCACCCTGTCTCTGTAAAGTTATGTTGGTGCCACAACATCCAGTCCAAACTAAAGAGGTTGTATAGGTGTCATCACGAAAAGACTCCCAGTCCACACTGGAAATCTGGTTGGTGTTAGGAAGGGCATCCAGCTGTAGAAAATCTGCCAGATACAGTCCTATACGAGCCAGACACGGTCACTCGATAAATCCTGCCTGAAGTAGGACAATTCCCGTCTAACCCATGCTAGCGTTGAAGATTGACGTTAAATGATTACGATGATGATGATATATAGTGTATATAATAGTTGTAATGTCACTGGTGCTGATCTATATCAGCCTTTCCCTTGGACAACATGACATATAGTCTATATATATTGGACGATATTATATATAGTGTATATGTGGTGTGTATAGTAGTTGTGACAATATTCTATATACATATGTACACACACACTGACAAATATGTATATACATATAGAAGGGTCGGATGAGGAGTTCATAGGCTGACCAAGTTACTCTCATGGAATGAGACAATGTATTCACACAAATATATACTATATATATGTATACAAACACATATATATTGTATAGTGAAGTCATACAACATATGGTAATATCATGTTTTCAATTGTCAGTTAGGGAGGTACATTGTGTCCTTAAGCAAGACACATCATTCCACATGTCTCTAATCTCCACAGCTGAAAAAGACAAGTATCAGCTTTAGTTGGAGGTTTAGCATGGGTTGTATCATTCTCTGCCTCCAACATTTTCACTGCGGCCACAAACCCAGGTTTACTACCTGCAATAGAGAGAAGAGGGAGATAGTTAAATACTGGGGCCTGACAAACCACTTCCTCTCTGTCCCCACACTGCTGATTTCCTTCTCAAAATTAGAAAGACAGCAGCCCACTTGAGGAAGTAGTCCCATGAGGTGGGGTGGATGTTGTAGTGGGTGTCTCTGGCTATTCTCTGTGGTAACACCTTTGTCATTTTGTCTGTAGGGTGGGGCTACATCACAGCTCAGACTGAAATATAAAGTCTGTCCCTCTCCCGTTATTTTTGTTGGATTGGCAGTATTGGTAGAGCGTCGGACGCCATACTTTGTAGCATAGAGTTTCCTCCCTTTATGATCTGAGTTCAAATCCCGCCAGAGTTAATTTTGCATTTCATCATTACGAGATCGATAAGATAAAGTACCAGTAATACACTGGGATAATTACTGGCCTTGTGCCAAAAGTAGAAACAATTATTTTCGTTATTTGATTCGATTTTTTTTTACCCATTACTTAAATATTTTATTACCTTTAATAATGTGTTTTGGTTTAATATGAACAGTTATATAACATTAATAACGTTATTTATTCAAATCTGAATAAAGTACTAGCATATCTATTGAACGTATGAATCTAAATTATAATAAAAGGAGGAGCGTGGGACTGCGTACGGTTTATAATTGTTTATCCCATTAGTAAAATAAGTTGGATTACTTTGAATAAATAATGAATGAATATTACATAATTTATCTACTAAATTTCGTGGCTGTTGGTTAAATATATTTTGTTTATTTAAAGATTCACTTCTTTAAAATTTCTGAAATGTCAACACTTCCGGTTGGCCATCACTTCAATAAACTATTAATTTTCTGTCACTAATTTTCTCCTAATGCAGTTTATATATAATATCGTCTTTTTTAATGTATCATGGGTTACGTTACTGATTACATAAGACAGTGTAACACAGTCTTCGTTCAATTTCTGTGTATTATAGTGGATTGGCAGTATCGGTAGAGGGTCGGACGCCATGCTTTCCAGCATAGTTACGTCCCTTTACGATCTGAGTTCAAATCCCGCCGAGGTTGACTTTGCCTTTCATCCTTACGGGGTCGATAAAATAAAGTACCAGTAATGCACTGGGTAATTGCTGGCCTTGTGCCAAAAGTAGAAACAATTATATAGTGTCAAGGCGGTGGATTGGCAGTATTGGTTGAGGGTCGGATGCCATGCTTTGACGCATAGAGTTACGGCCCTTGCCATTCTGAGTTCAAATCCCGCCGATGTTAACTTTGCCTTTCATCCTTACGGGGTCGATAAAATAAAGTACCAGTAATACACTGGTTTGTGCTGGACTTGTGCCTAACGTAGAAACAATGATATATTGTAAATTACAATTTTATTTGATGTATCATATCTACCTGTATATATATATACTTGCGTATAATATCAATATACACACTACACATGCTATCAGAAAACCACCCGAAGCTAGCATGTGTAGTGTGTATATTGATATTATACGCAGGTATATATATACATGTATCGTATATACCTGCGTATAATATCAATATACACACTACACATGCTACCTTCGAGTGGTTTTCTGCAAGTTCATATAACGGAAGTTGTTTCTGAATGTATTAAATTATGTAGGGGACTTTAAAGTCATGACACCGGTGTCAACTAGACGGTGAAATATTACCATTTATATCAGCTCCATTTTTACAACTTAAACCTCATCTAATTTTATCTTTTATGGTGATTATTTCATATTAAGGTGGACGTTAATGTTTGTAAATAACATAAGGTGACTTATTTACCTTATAGTTGTTGTTTTATCACCTGTATTATTAAATATTGAAGTGGTTGTTCAACATTTTACAGGACAGGAAAATATTATTTTAATCAGAAATCAGTGAACATTTAGTTTTTACTAACTTTTCTTGACTTTATATTTGGTCTTGACAACTAAAGTACGTATTATTTCCTTTTCCACCACAACACAAACATTGTGAACTTTTCTATCTGAAGTGAAATATCTTGATTTATTACAACACCTACACACATATTTCTACACACACACACGTCTATTTCTATCTCTCATACCTACACACTGTATGTCTGTATATATATATGTATATATATTAACCTTCGTCTTTTGTAATTATGGATATTAATTCTCTTGTCACCTGAATTGTCCCCAATAACAAGAACCTTAACTACAGAAGTCTTATTCGTCTGTTTTATGAGCTGAGGATTTTATTGTGAATAGAGCTTCTCTCACCTTAACAATAATAATAGTGGTATATTCCACAATAATCAAACACACACACACACACACATATATATAGCCACTTGCCTTTTCTTCATCCAAGATCAGTCTTACACTGACATATGTCTTATTACTTTACCAACTAAATGCTACATTACAACTTGTAGAAGAAGAAGCAGACTTCTGCAGTCTTTTATGGACCCTTTGTATATTAGAATACATGGCATCTATTAACGATACCTACATTTCTTAATGTATCAGTAAAAGTAGTGAGAATTCTTTATGTAAATATCACTAGCTAGAAATATGTCTGAATATAGCTGTGAGATTTGTAGGAAAACTTTCTCTTCAAAACTGAAACTATCCTCACACGAGAAAATACACACAGGAGAAAAACCCTTCCATTGTGAAATATGTGGGAAATCTTTTGTCTTGAACAGTGATTTAAAAAGGCATATAAGAACACACACTGGAGAAAAACCTTTTGCATGTGAAATATGTGGGAACTCTTTTCCTCATGTTGCTAATCTTGTAAAACACAAAAGAATACACACTGGTGAAAAAAAACCTTATTCATGTGAAATATGTGGGAAATCTTTTTCTAGTAATTCTACACTTGTAGTTCACAAAAGAACACACACGGGTGAAAAACCCTTCCATTGTGAAATATGTGGGAAATCTTTTTCTAATAGTTCTCATCTTGTAAAACACAAAAGAAAACACACTTGTGAAAAACCTTATTCATGTGAAATATGTGGGAAATCTTTCTCTCAGAATTCGTCACTAGTTGTTCACCTACGTAGTTAACACTTGCGATAAACCCCATGACTCTGAAATGTGAAACACACAAATATACAGACACACTCTGGACTGAAGTATATGAAATGTGAAGCTTGAAAAATCCTTATCTTATACTTATCATCATCATCATCATCACGGTTTTCCCTCCATTCTTCCACGCTAGCATAAGTTAGACGGGTTGTCCTGTTGTGGGCAATACCAGGTCAGGTAACTGATTTTGGCTTGATTTCTACAGCTGGATGCCCTTCCTAACACAAAACCTCATTTACAGTGAGTGGTGGGTGCTTTTTTTACCATGGTATCTACACGACTACTTTACAGTGTGGGCTGGGTGCTTTTTTTGTCGTGATATCTCCATGACCATTTTTGCAGTGGGTAGGGTTGGGGAGATATTGTCTATATGCTTCAGCTTCGGCTTGTACCCGTGTGAAGTCGGGTCTTCAGTATTACCGACTGACATCAGAGGTCACGGTCCTGTGTCATTGTATTTGAGAGGCACAATTGGGCAAGGTCAGCTTTTATCACCTCATCTCAGATTTTCCTGGTTCTCCCCACTCCATGGCTGACATCGACTTTTAGAACTCTGCACCTGTTAATGCAGCTGTCATTCTTCATATGCATCTATGTATCATCATCATCATCATCATCACCGTTTTACGTCCGTTCTTCCACGCTAGCATGGGTTAGACGGGTTGTCCTGTTGTGGGCAGTGTCTGGTCGGCTGACCATGCCTTGCTCATACAGGAACTGATCTGGCTTGATTTCTACAGCTGGATGCCCTTCCTAACACCAACCTCATTTACAGTGTGGGCTGGGTGCTTTTTTGCTGTGGCACCTCCACGACCACCTTGCGGTGGGGGGGGGGGGGCATATTGTTTATATGCTTCAGCATGTACCCATGGGAGGTCGGGTACCCTGTATTACTGCGTGACGCCAGAAGTCACGGTTGTGTGTCATTGACTTTGAGAGGTGTAGTTGGGTAAGGTCGGCTTTTATCACCTCATCCCAAGTCATCTTGGGTCTCCCCACTCCGCGGTTTCCATCAACTTCTAGTGCTCTGCACCTTTTTATGCAGCTGTCATCCTTCATACGCATCGCATGTCCATACCAGCGTAACTGCCTCTCCTGCACGCAGCATTTGATTCCTCTTATGCTCAGTCTCTCTCTCAATTCCTTTATGCTTTGTCGTTCACGTATATTACTGTTACACATCCATCGGAGCATGCAGGCTACGTTTCTCTCTAATCTACATAAGTCTTCCACCTTCAGCGCCCAGGTCTCACTACCATGCAACATCGCTGTTCGGATACACGCATCATACAGTCTGCCTTTCATTCTGAGGGAGAAGCCTTTTGCAGCTAGCAGTGGTAGTAGTTCCCTAAACTTCTTCCATCCCGTTCTTACTCTAGTTATTGTACTTTCTGAGCACCCACCTCCGTTGCTAATTCGGTCACCTAGGTAGCAGAAGCTGTCTACTGTTTCTACAGGGCCCTCCCAGAGATTGGTGGTACTTGTTTCCTGTGGCTGTTTGCTTGCTGTTTCAGCACAGCTGCTGCATGTGAATCCTACATTCTTAATTAAGCTTCCTGAGATCCCGCTACATCTCTTGTGTATTTGGGGCAGAGAATGGAGTTCCTACCTACACCTTTCCTACATACTGAGCAAGGCCATTTCCCTGAGGGGATCTGGGTTCTGTTTTCTCGTCTACTTATAAGGACCTTAGTCTTTGTCATGTTGACTTTGAGGCCCTTTCTCTCTAGTCCCTGCTTCCAGGTTTGGAATTTATTCTCTAGTTCTACCATAGATTCAGCTATGAGTGCGAGGTCATCAGCATACAGGAGTTCCCATGGGCATCCGGTCTTAAACTCCTCCGTTATTGCCTGCAATATATATATTCCTCAATCAAACAAGAAACATACTGCCATATATTGAAGATTACTACAATAACTAGGGAGCCGAGGACAAGACATACCAGACATTCCTACCGAAGAATGGATGCCCTGATGAGCTGGCTCCTGTGGTGGATACCTAAACATAGTAAGACCCTAGTGGGATGACTGAAAATGTCCTACATAGATCAGATGTCTAGGGATGTTCAGCTGGGGATTAATGATCTCAAGAATGCCACGAAATAATATATATATATATTGATGAACATTTATTATTCTCCTTCTCTGGAAGAAATCACCTGTTCTAACCTGGTGAGTGAAGGGCTCTACCAAGCTTCAAATGTCCACAGTGACACCCCTATGACTCCATAAATATAAGAAAAACAAACAAGATTGATGTGTTTATATGTGTTATTTTACAAACACTAACTGGTTTATGTTTATATTTATGACAAAATATCCACATTTATGTGTAAATAAAAACAATTTTATAACTTTAATATTTGTTGATGGTACTTTCATGACAGTTGAAATTATGACTTTTTTTTAGAAATAATTCACATTTGAAAATACTTTACAACTTTCTTCTCTTGCCAAACAAAGGTTTGGTAGGACCCTTCAGTTCTGTCAAAGACATGACAACCTCTTTAGTACTGGTGCCACAATAAAATACACTCAGTAGAATGTAGAATAACCACTGCCCCCTGGTTTGTAAAGACCTGTCCCACCCTTGCTAGCAAGGGTGGGACAGGTCTTTAAATAATGATCTATGATGTCATTGGTGCCAAGCTGTTTCAGCTATTCCCTTGGACAACATTATATATAATGTGTATGTTGTATATATATATAGTTTATATATTGTCTATATGTAGCATATACTCTATATATGCAGTATTTATATATCGTGTATATATTGTGTAAATGTAGCACATATACTATATACATATTTATATATATAGTGTATATTGTGTGTATCATCCTTATATCTACTATTCCATGCTTGCAACAGTTGTACAGGTCCTTCTCAGCATGGCATCTCTCCACTAGATGCGTTCCTTCATCTCTTCCAGTTTTAGCGTTTTGAGTTCGGCTCTCACAACATTTGCCCCTGACTTTCTTGGTCATCCTCTACTCTGGTTTCCTTCCAAACATAGTTTCTGTAGGGTGGGGCTGAATCACAGCTCAGACTGGAATATAGTGCCTGTCCCTTTCCCTTACATTGCTTGATTCCTTTTTCTTCTTTTCGTTTCCATTTCTTAAATATTTTATTACCTTTGATAATGTATTTTGGTTTAATATGAACAGTTATATAAAATTCTGAATGTTATTTACACAAATTTGAATAAAGATTAGCTTATTGATTGAAAGTGTGAATTGATATAACTGAAGTTGTTTCTGAATGTATTAAATTATGTAGGGGACTTTTAAGTCATGTCACCATCAGGAAAAGGAAACACTGTCAACGACACCACGTACCTGCCATCTTAATTAATTAATCTAATTATATTTTATGTAGTAATTATCTCATGTTAAAGTGAAAGTTAATATTGTGTAGATAACATAGGGTGAGCTACATGTTTCAAGATAGGTGTTGCTACATGATTAAATATTTCATTTCATGTGAGAAATCTTTTACAGATAGTTTGGTACTTAATAAACATATATGTCTTCAGACTGGAGGAAAGAAACTTCCAGTGTGAAACATGTTGGACATCTTTTATTCAGAATTCTACTCGTGTTGGCCACATAGTCAGATTGAAGAAAAAGGACCTTCCCCAGTGAAACATGTGGGAAATATTTTGTGTCTAACAGTAATTTAGAAACACACACTGGGGATAAAACTATTTAACTGTGAACCCTGAGATACCCTTCCTTTTACCAATCTAAACTTATTGTCCACCAACTTCAAAAATGTAACCATAACACTTCTACAGACACAATTTCTTAAATATGTTTTTAACTGGAATTAAAATCCTTTCCATGTCTAACTTTTGTCTTCCTAGATTCATTTTTAATGATATCATTGCAAAATACTTTTTTTTTTTTTCTTTGTTTGTAACAGCTAAAATTCCGTTATAATGTGTAATTGAGGGACCCTCTATCACCTGAACTAATGCTGTGTCTTGTCTCAGATATGTTAGAGGTCAACACAAACATTCCCTGCTGTGGTGTGTAATTGAGAGACCCTCTATCACCTGAGGTAATGCTGTGTTTTGTCTCAGAAATACTAGAGGTCAACACCAACATTCCCTCTTGTGATGTGTGATTGATGCAATGTATATGGCTTTTCCTGGTTTTAATCTCTCTTTTTTGAGTAAATTATTTATCAGTTTTTCATAATATATTAAATAAACTATATTTATCTCCTGAAATTCAATCTACTTTTGTTACGTAAAGAGTTATATTTGATGAATTTGTCCAGTCTGTGATTCCATACTTTTGTTATTTTCCCATCTAAATATCTGTTAAGAACACCATAAGTAATGGTATCTTGAAAGTAGTTAGAAGAAATCAAACACAAACACTTCATTGATATTTGAAATGTTTAAAATTCTATTGGACGTTGTTGTTTTTAAAACTTGTGAGGCCCCAAAGAGGTTTTAATGGCTACTTCAACACATCTCCCTCACTATCTTCCAGGTTAATACTTTATCCATTATATCCTTAGCCAGGAGCATGAGGCAACTTGTACCTGGGTTTCTGCAGGCCAGAGAGAATTTTGAGACACTGTCTTGGCTGGTATCATTGGGGTAGTGATAGTATAGGTTAGTGAGTGTTGTTAGACACAGTAAATAATGGTATTTGATGTAGGCACAGGCCCAATAGTATTGAGCATGGGGAAAGTTAAATCAACCTCAGTGTATTACTGGTACTTTATTATATCAACCCTGTATGGATGAAAGGGAAAGCTACTCTCCGCATGATTTGAACTCAGAATGTAACAGGACATAACTATATGATGCAAAGCTTGTTGTCTGACGCTCTACCGATTACTGCCAATTTACTGCACTAGTCACACTAAATAAAAGTGTTTTGAGAAATATGAAGCAACAAACTTGTTAAATCTCTATTTATTTGTAAATTAGGCTGAAGACCAGCAATTTTGGGGGAAGGGCAAAGTTTATTAAATCAACTGTAGTACATATAATATATTTAATCCAGCCTAGAAGAATAAAATATGAAATTTACTTCAGTGGGATTTGAACTCAGACTATTAAAAACCAGGACAAATACTACAATGGTAGGTTATCTGACACTCTACCAATTCTGTCATTCTACCATCTTTGTTTAAATCTATATTAAAGTAAATGTAGAATATATTTGTCCTTCTACCATTTGAAATTCTACTGAAATCATCTCAGAACAACACAGTAGTGTTTCAATAGAGCTGTTATTTATTAAATCATTTATTTAAACCGTCCGTATCTGGCCAGAATTCTCTTACATTTTCTGTTCTAACTGGCCCTAACAAGCCGCTCATGCTGATGTTAAGGTATTGTTCTCAAAATAAATAATTTCAAAATCTCATAGATTCAATATTTTGTGAGATAATTATGTTTACTGCGAAAATATAATAGTAAATATAGAGTAACGTTAATGATAAAGGTTAACTAAACCTAGAAGAAAAGCAGACGTTACTGGATATTAATTCAGTGATTAGTGTTAAGGGAGACAACACCGTCTGGCTTAAATTAAGTCCCAGGTTAGTATGGTCAAGTAAACTTATAATTAAAGGTTTTTCTGTCGTTACAATAAACTACAATGGCATATATATGTGTGTATATATATATATATATATATATATATACTATTAGTAATAAACGGAAGATATATACTTTATATCATCTCTATTTATTTCATTATATATATTTCGAAGATCAAAGTTTTATGTATAACAGGAAGCAACACATGTTCTCCTTAGAGAAAATACAGAGAAAATGTATAATTTTTTACTGATATGTTGGTCGACAAACGAACTGGACAGATCGATGACCACCAGGTATGTATATATGTATATATATATACTCAAATAATTGATTCTACTTTTGGCCATAAATTAACTGGTTCTTTATTTTATTGACCCCGTCAGGATGAAAGGCAAAGTTGACCTCGGCGGGATTTGAACTCAGAATGGAAAGGGCCGTAACTCTATGCGTCAAAGCATGGCGTCCGACCATCTACCGATACTGCCAATCTACATTTGATGTGTTTTGATTCATTATTTGAGTATATAACACATCAAATATGTTTGTGTTTCTCAATAAGGAGGCTCAATAGACTTTATCTAGAGCCATAACAACCATACACAAAGATATATGTGTATATATATATATATAGAGAGAGAGAGCCATAATAACCAAATATAAAGATATATATATATATATATATATAGAGAGAGAGAGAGAGCGAGAGACATAACAACTAAATACAAAGATATATATATATAGAGAGAGAGAAAGACCCATATATCATATATCTTACACGATATTTGGCTCTTTCTCTCTCTGTATATATAACCAAGTGAAAATATATATGTATATATCTTTCCACTTGGTTATATACATATTATAAGAACAGTTTAAAGTTTAAGCAAAGAATCACTGCTTTCACCTCTGGAGAGGTTGTGGGGAGTATGTGTGTGTTTTTGTAGGATGTTAGTCATGGTAAGTTTTAACTGTGAGAGTTTATTCTCGAGATCCTACAAAAACACACCCATACTCACCACAACCTGCTACCCTAAGTTAACCTCATATCTAAGAACCTTGTATACCTCCCATCGGACAAGGGAAAAGAGTTTTGTGTTATTACCAGAGAGGCCTACAACAACCGAGCCCACCAACATCTCAACTACGACAGTCTCTACTCGGACGTCACTGGAATTACACCCACACTGATAGAGAACCAGATCAACACTGCCTCGACCAACATCTCGAAGGCTCCTGAAGAGATTCTTGTAGAATTACATAACAAGAAACAGCAGGCTGCCCAACTTCTGCCATCTGATCATTTTACAGGACAGGAAAATATTATTTTAATCAGAAATCAGTGAAAAATTAGTTTTGACTTTATTTGACAACTAAAGTACGTATTATTTTATTTTCCACCACAACACAAACATTTTGAACTTTTCTATCTGAAGTGAAATATCTTGACTTATTAGAACACCTACACACATATTTCTACACACACACACACGTCTACTTCTCTCTTTCATACGTACACACTGTATGTCTATTTATATATATGTATATATATTAACCTTCATCTTTTGAAATTATGGATATTAATTCTCTTGTCACCTGAACTGTCCTCAATAACAAGAACCTTAACTATAGAAGTCTTATTCGTTTGTTTTATGAGCTGAGGATTTTAGTATGAATAGAGCTTCTCTCACTTTAGCAATAATAATAGTGGTATATTCCACAATAATCACTTATATATATATATGTAGAGAGAGAGAGAGATAAAAAGCACCCAGCACTCACTGTAAATGAGGTTGGTGTTAGGAAGGGCATCCAGCTGTAGAAATCAAGCCAGAATCAGTTCCCGTATGAGCAAGACAAGGTCAGCTGACCGGACACTGCCCACAACAGGACAACACATCTAACCCATGCTAACGTGGAAGAACGGACCTAAAACGGTGATGATGATGATATATATATATAAGCACTTGCTTTTTCTTCATCCAAGATCAGTCTTATGCTGTTATATGATGTCTTATTAACTGAATGCTACATTACAACTTTGTAGAAGAAGAAAGCGGAGTTCTGCAGTCTTTTATGGACACTCTGTATATTAGACTACATGGTATCTATTAACCATATCTACATATCTTAATGTATGAGTAGAAGTGGTGAGAATCCTTTATGTAAAGATCTCTAGCTAGAAATATGTCTGAATATAGCTGTGAGATTTGCAGGAAAACTTTCTCTTCAAAACTGAAACTAACCTCACATGGGAAAATACACACAGGAGAAAAACCCTTCCACTGTGATATATGCGGGAAATCTTTCACTTATAATTCTAATCTTGTCATCCACATACGGAGTCACACTGGAGAGAAACCCTTCCATTGTGAAATATGTGGGAAATCTTTCACTTATAATTCTAATCTTGTCATCCACATACGGAGTCACACTGGAGAGAAACCCTTCCATTATGAAATATGTGAGAAATCTTTCACATGGAATTCTTCGCTGGTTGTTCACAAATGTAGTCAACACTAGTGATAAACCCCATCACTGTGAAATGTGAAACACACAAATATACAGACACACTCTGGAAAGAAGAAAATAAATATATATATGTGTGTCTGTCTGTGTGTATATATATATATATATATATTGTTACTGAGGGGAGGATGACCTGATGAGCTGTTTCCTGTGGTGGATACCTAAACATAGTAAGACCCTAGTGGGATGACTGAGATTGACCTACATAGATCAGATGTCACAGGATGTCCAGCTGGAGATTAATGATCTCAGGAATGCCATGGAAGATCATGACATCTAAAAAAGAAGTGTAGAATTGTTCTGGCCAATCCACCTGACCTAATATATGATAATTATAATAATATATATTAATGAACATTTATTATGGTGAAATATGTTAGAAATCATTCTCAGAGGATTTGTACTGTTATCCACAAATACACTCTGTAGAAAGTTCTACTTCATATTATTTGTCATTAAGGTTTCTTTTAGAGACACAATTTTATTTTATTGGTGATGGTGGTGGATTGGCAGAATCAGTAGAGTGTCAGACGATATGCTTTGTGTCATATAGTTACATCCCTTTACGTTCTATATTAAAATCCTGCTGAGGTTAGCTTTACTCTTCTTCCTCAGAGGTTCAGTAACAAAGTAACAGTAATGCACTGGGGTTGAGTTAAAAGTAGAAACATTTATTTAAAGTCTATAAAACAATGGATGGAATACTTTCTGCCATATTTGTTCTGGTTCTCTGCTCTGGGTTTAAATCCTGCTGAGGTCAACTTTGCCTTTCATCCATTCAAGGTTGATAACAAAAAAGTACCAGTCTACCACTGGGGTCTGTTCTTCCTCTCTATATTTCTTTCTCACTTCCTCTCTCTCATTCTCTCTCCTTCTCTGGAAGAAATCAACAGTTCTAACCTGGTGAGTGAAGGGCTCCACCAACCTTCAAATGTCCACAGTGACACCCCTATGACTCCATCAGTGCAAGAAAAACAAAACAAAGGATCAATGTGTTTATTTTATAAAGCTTATCTGGTTTATATTTATTTTTGTTACAAAATATCCACATTTATGTGTAAATAAAACCAATTTTATAACTTTAATATTTGTTGGATGGTACTTTCATGACAGTTCAAATTATGACTTAAAAAAAAATAATTTACATTTGAAAATACTTTACAACTTTCTTCTCTTTTTCTTAACCCATTTATTTCTGAAAGGGTTGTAGGGGGTAGAGTCCTCAAACACCCCTTCTAGGTCCTATATGTGTAAAACTTCCACAAAAGACACACACCACATACCACACCACACCACATACCACAACACATCCAAACCAGGTAGTTATACCAACCCAGTATCTTGATTTTAGTGAATTTTTTGTAACAAATCTCAACATCCGAGACCTTACTTACCAAGTGGAGTGGAACTCATCAGATTGGACCAAGGAAACAATGCTTCCATTGGACTTTCCAATTGATGATATAATCTACAATCTACCAGTTGTAACTCCTGGAAGATAGAGCAAGGTGAAATAAAGTGTCTTGTTGAAGGACTTAGCACAACACCTAGTCTAGGAATTGAACTCAGAACCCCATGGTTGTCAATCCAACTCTCTTACCACTAAGCTACATGTCTTCCTATGTTTTAGTTATAGTGGAAAGTGAATGATGATGATGATGGTCATTTTATTTGATAGATTGACCAGTTGATCATCTCAATGGTGTATTATTGCCTTTGTTTTCACAGGATCCCTTGAAGTCATGAGTAAAAGGTAATAGAGTATCTACATAAGTAGATATAATTCAGACTAAGGGTCAGACCTGTAGCAATTGAATGAATTTCTCCAACATTTAGCTGTTCATATTATAGATCATCTTGCCTGTGTTGAAATATGAAACCACAGAAGCATCACTATCGCAGCCTTGATCGTGGTTCAGTGACACTACATGCTCAACCTATCGGCCAACAGCTCCTACCCAACAACCACACAACACCCCACCTAAAGACAAGAACCTTACAGTTAGCAGCCCGACTCCCTCTCTTTTTATTTGTAATATTATGACGACTGTATGATCTGAGTTCAAATCCCTCCGAGGTTAACTTTGCCTTTTATCCTTACGGGGTCGATAAAATAAAGTACCAGTAATGCACTGGTGTTGATTTAATCTACTTTCCCCTCCCCCAAAATTGTTGGTCTTATGCCTATATAAGGAACCAATATTATCACGACGGTTATGTTAACAAATAAACTGTTTATTTAGATTTTTAAAAATTTATTTTAACATTAATTTAGATCAATTATAATAATTTTCTGTCATAGACATTAAAATCAAACATAATTTAATCATACATTGTAGTTTTTAATAAGTTAATAATTCATTGTATGTCTATAAATATATAAAATATTTTATGTGCATAACTGTCCATCTATATGTATACATGTATGTATAAAAATATATTTACATACATATATACATTTTCAGACGTATAAACATGTGTATATATATATATATTCATATAAATATATATATATACACGTGTAGAATATTTAATTGAATACATAAGAGTATATATTTATAAATATATGTGCATATATATATATATATATATATATATATATATATATATATATATGTTTATATTTATATATCAATCATCTTTTAACATATATATGTATATATAAAATATATACAGGGTCTCCCCAAAAATGTATACACACGTCAACTACAGTCTATGTAAGTGTGTATACATTTTTGGGGGACACTGTAATATACATATCATGTAATGTGACTCCTACATGTGTATAAATAAATATACATGTATAACAAAATTGTTAATAAAATACATGTGTATAAATAAATATACATGTATTTTATTAACAATTTTGTGTAGAATCTGTTAAACATGGAAGAAAATGTGGAGACTAAATAAAATTAACGTGTTGGTCACATTAACTTAATAATATAACTATATATTAATGAAATATGTCGAAATAAAAGTTGTAATTGTGACAAAAATGTAGATTCGGTAGTTTATTATGACCAAGATTGAATATTTAATGGAATTAAGTGGAATTTATTAGGAAATAAGACAATAAAACAGTGAATTGTTGAGGTTAAAAGAGAGAAAAACAAAATGTCCTCTCTTTATAAACTTTAAGGTGGCTGAATTAGTAGCGGCTCGGCTTACTAAACTCAGCTCTCTCTCCTTACAAGGGTTTGAATCTCACGTAGTTCACTATAGTGTCTACTGAGTTATCTCCTACTGCTTTTATATAGTATCACTGTTTACTGTAAAGAGGGCGCTACAATAATTTACTAGTGTGAGCAGTCTGGCTTACTAACGCCAGGACTAAAGTGTTACATGGTTCCAACCGGGCTGGTTCCTTAATTTTTAAAAAGAGTTATCACCCATAGTCTTTCAGAGTTTTGTTGTTTACTCGAAAGGTGGCGTGGCGATCTGCTTTTATGAGGTGTAGTAAGAGACAATAATATATGTAAGAAGGAGAAGTGAGAGAGACAGAAAGACAAAACTGTGTTAATTCTCTCTCCCCCTCTCTACTTTTCCTCTATCTACCTCTTATGACTTCATTTCACTGTTTTATTGTCTTATTTCCTAATTCCACTTAATTCCATGAAATATTCAATCTTGGTCGAAATAAATATTTTCATCTGTGACGATCTGTACAACCAATAATAGTAGGAGTCACGTTACATGATATGTCTATATACAGGGTGTCCCTAAAATGTGTATACACATTTACATAGAAGTGTGAATACATTTTGTGGGGGAGACCCTGTATATATTTTATTTATACATCTATATATTAAAAGATGATAGATATATAAATATAAACATATATATATATATATATATATCCACACTCATGTATGTATATATATTTATAAATATACATATATATATAAAGATATATATATACTCTTACGTGCATACATCTGAAAATGTATATATGCATGTAAACACATACCTAAACATACATGTATACATATAGATGGACAGTTATACATATACAATAACTTATTTCTATACATACATATACCACAAGGCATGGTGCTGCCAACTAACCAGACCTCCCTCATAATGGACCAGCTAGACCCCAAATACAGGCATGCTAGCCAACACACAGTCCCAATAAGTGTAAGTTACAGCACAGCTATCTGGACAGACTTGTCTTAAGACTACTCATTATCCCACTACATCTTTTGTGTACTATATATATACTGTATATATATACTGTTTATATATATATACACATATAATTGTGTATTCAAACATTATCCTAGTAATGAAATAATTAGCAATTTTAGTAAATTGTTCAACATTCTTCATTAACCCTTTTGGTAGAAACCCAGCCAAAATTGGTTCTCGTTCTATGGAAATGGTTCCTATCTAAATTAAAGTCTTCCAACGAAATTCTATATAACAACCATATGTTATGTTACTATGTTAGTAATTAACTAACAATTGCGATAAATAGCTCATAATTAGTCATTATTATTTGAAGTACGAGGTTCATAATTATAATAAAATCTTCGAACAGGCTACGAAGCCGGGAAACCTGAAAGGTACGCAACACACACATCGCTATAGCGTTTCACCAGCCAATTCCTTCCTCAATCATTACATAGATGCGTGTGTATGTAATAATTATTTTGTATTGTGTGTCTGTTTATGTATATGTATGAGTAGATGTGTAAACCCAGTAGATGTGTGTGTATGTAACTCAGTAGATGTGTATGTATGTAACTTAGTAGATGTGCGTGTATGTAACACAGTAGACATGTGTGTATGTAACACAGTAGATGTGTGTATGTAACATAGGAGATGTGTATATAACTCAGTAGATGTGTGTGTATGTAACTCAGTAGATATGTGTGTGTAACACAGAAGTGTGTGTGTATATATAACACAGTAGTTGTGTGTATATGTAACACAGTAGATGTCTATGTAACACAGTAGATGTGTGTGTATGTAACACAGTAGATGTGTATGTAACTAAAGTGTAACGTACGTTACGAATGGACGACTAAATGATTTTAACTTGTTTTTTAACAATTGATGGTGGAAAATATTTTAAATTGTCTTAACTCAAACCATAAAGGGCCGCAACACAGGGAGTCTGACACTCTTACCGGCTACATAGCGTGGGAGTCTATTTTACCGAGACCGACTACATAGCTTCTTCCTAAAATCTTCCAACATAATTTTATACAAGAACCACATGTTAAGTTACTAATAAAATAATTAATAATTAAAAACTTTAGTAAATCCTTCCAATGATATCTCAGTAATGAAATAATTAATAATTGTTATAAATACCTCAAAATTCCTCATTAATTAAACCCAAGACAGGTAAAAACTCCAGAGTCTTGCAGTCGGACATGAAAGAAATTAATTTCTAATGGAAGAAGAAAAGATGTTAAAGTCAGCCAAGGGAGATCACTCTCAGCGACTTATTGTAATTCTTGTTCGTGAATTAATCCGGATTCTCATTCCTGTGTACTTTATGTGGAGGAAACCGGTTTTAGGCGGTGATAGCACGCATTACATGAACGTATGGTTCGTGAGTTCGAATCCCAGACGGGTGGTCTGTACGTTGAGGCCTTGAACAAGACACATTATTTCTCATTGTTTTATTTCACCCAACCGGAAAAATAATAAGTTGTACCATAATTATAGTGGAAACGTTGTTACATAGAATTGTCACACTGAATCTCCCTGAGAACAATGTCAACGGTGTACGTGTCAATGAAATACTCAGACACATTATAATATAAGATGGGTTCTACATGTATTTCAAAGGGAAGCCATGTCATACGTCTCGCTGAATCTCCCTGAGAACTACGTATATACTAGTGACTATCAGACATAGTGTATTTAGTACTACATTATCTAATATAGAGTACAGTAGTTAGTATTAGTGGCTATCAGACATAGTTTATCTAGGACTACATTATCTAATGTACAGTAAAGTAATTAGTATTAATGGCTCTCAGACATAGTGTATCTAGGACTACATTATCTAATGTACAGGACAGTAGTTAGTATTAGTGGCTATCAGACATAGTATATCTAGGACTACATTATCTAATGTACAGTAAAGTAATTAGTATTAATGGCTCTCAGACATAGTGTATCTAGGACTACATTATCTAATGTACAGTATAGTGGCTATCAGACATAGTGTATCTAGGACTACATTATCTAATGTACAGTATAGTGGCTATCAGACATAGTTTACCTAGGACTACATTATCTAATGTATAGTAAAGCAGTTAGTATTTGTGGCTATCATTATTATAGACTGAGTTCAAATCCCGCCGAGGTTAACTTTGCCTTTCATCCTTACGGGGTCGATAAAATAAAGTACCAGTAATGTACTGAGTAATTGCTGGCCTTGTGCCTAAAGTAGAAACAATTATTATAGACTTCAAGTAAATCTTTGTCAACTTACCTCCTTCACATATAATCAATGTGTTGTGTTGTTAGTTGTTACTAAACAACCAAAGAAATAATCTCTTTGTTATCAAATTAGAAGTTTCAATGTTATCAGCTTTATTTCACGACATTAACGTTGGTGTATCTTCTTCATCTTTAGTCATAAATTGATATCTTGTCAGAATGAAGTAGTGAGGCTGACTTTATGTCTTTAGCTACAGATTTGATAGGAAATATATATATATTAGGTTGATAGGTGGTCTAAAATATATATATATTGTCTATAAATGACTGATAGCAGATGTTCTGGTGAAATAGTAGTTTTACTACTACAGATTGTAATGGAACTCTTAGTAGACACAATTGTAAAGTAAGAATAGATATGACAGTGTAAGACTGATGTCGGGGAGAGAAAATTGTGTATATATATATATATATATATATATATATATATATATATATATATAAAATTGTTACACAAGATATAATTAGATTAATTAAAGTTATAATGAAGACAGCAGGTACTCGGTGTCGTTGAGAATGTTTCACCTCTCGTACCGGTGTCATACGTTAAAAGTCCCCAATATAATTCAATACATTCTGACACAGTCCCAATCGTAGCTAATCGATGGTCAATCATAAAGTATCACTCAGTAAAATATTAATTATATATCTATAAGAAAACTTCTACATGGTTACTCACTCTGCTAGAAATAGCAGTGAAATTATCATCTATTTGCCAGGCACACAGCATAAACTTTACTGGGGAGGGATAACATCTAGCCTCCACCACTAGTTCCTGCTCCTTACCTGTAAGGGTTGTGATGTTCCAGGTTCCAACTGTTAAGGCTTGCTCCCTTCCAGACCCTCTTTGGGGTCTCAGGATAGGCAACATTTGAGCGTCCATCCCACGCCTCCCAGGACAGGGTGCAGGCTCATCACAAGTTTTTGCAGCATGAAATGGAGACTGCAATATATTTTTCGAACAGGCCCCTCTAATGAATGCCTTGACATGTCTCTTATTAACCCACGCAAAGAGCAGTGTGGTATGGCTTTTCTACAGAAACAGAAGTTGGAATCAAAAGGTTTGATAGAAAACTTACCCAAAACTAATATAATAGTAAGTAGGAAGAAGACAGGACCTTGATTCCCACGGGGAAGTTGCCCTGTTCAATATTTAGAAAAGAAGTAGGCATAAACTCTACAGAATGTACACAATGTAGACATAAACTCTATACAATGTACACAATGTAGGTATAAACTCTATACAATGTACACAATGTAGGTATAAACTCTATACAATGTACACAATGTAGACATAAACTCTATACAATGTACACAATGTAGACACAAACTCTATACAATGTATACAACGTCGGTATAAACTCTATACAATGTACACAATGCAGGTATAAACTCAATACAATGTACACAATGTAGGTATAAACTCAATACAATGTACACAATGTAGGTATAAACTCTATACAATGTACACAATGTAGACATAAACTCTATACAATGTACACAATGTAGACATAAACTCTATACAATGTACACAATGTAGACATAAACTCTATACAATGTACACAATGTAGGTATAAACTCTATACAATGTATACAATGTAGGTATAAACTCTATACTGTGTGCACAATGTAGGTATAAACTCTATACAATGTACACAATGTAGGTATAAACTCTATACAATGTACACAATGTAGACATAAACTCTATACAATGTACACAATGTAGACATAAACTCTATACAATGTACACAATGTAAGTATAAACTCTATACAATGTCCACAATGTAGACATAAACTCTATACAATGTACACAATGTAGGTATAAACTCCATACAATGTACACAATGTAGACATAAACTCTATACAATGTACACAATGTAGGTATAAACTCTATACAATGTACACAATGTAGGTATAACCTCTATACAATATACACAATGTAGACATAAACTCTATACAATGTCCACAATGTAGGTATAAACTCTATACAATGTCCACAATGTAGGTATAAACTCTATACAATGTACACAATGTAGACATAAACTCTATACAATGTACACAATGTAGACATAAACTCTATACAATGTACACAATGTAGATATAAACTCTATACAATGTACACAATGTAGGTATAAACTCTATACAATGTACACAATGTAGGTATAAACTCTATACAATGTACACAATGTAGGCATAACCTCTATACAATGTATACAATGTAGGTATAAACTCTATACAATGTACACAATGTAGACATAACCTCTATACAATGTACACAATGTAGGTATAAACTCTACAGAATGTACACAATGTAGACATAAACTCTATACAATGTACATAATGTAGGTATAAACTCTATACAATGTACACAATGTAGGTATAAACTATATACAACGTACACAATGTAGACATAAACTCTATACAATGTACACAATGTAGGTATAAACTCTATACAATGTACACAATGTAGACAAAAACTCTATACAATGTACACAATGTAGGTATAAACTCTATACAATGTACACAATGTAGGTATAAACTCTATACAATGTACACAATGTAGACATAAACTCTATACAATGTACACAATGTAGGTATAAACTCTATACAATGTACACAATGTAGACATAAACTCTATACAATGTACACAATGTAGACATAAACTCTATACAATGTACACAATGTAGACATAAACTCTATACAATGTACACAATGTAGACATAAACTCTATACAATGTACACAATGTAGACATAAACTCTATACAATGTACACAATGTAAATCTTGGATACACAAGTGATGTAGTGAGATATCAGGTAGGCTAACAGGAAGGGAAGAGTTTGTATGTAAAAGATACACAGGTGAAATTGAGGAGAAGAGTGTCAATGATATAAGCCTATTCCTATCACCGAAGGATCCATAGAAGTGGTTGATAGCCTCTGTTATCTAGGTGACTTAATTAGCAGCAGAGGAGGGCACCCTGAGAACATAATAGCTAGAATAAGGAGAGGATGGGGGAAGTTTAGAAAGCTACTCCCACTGTTGATAAAAGTTTCTCTATGTACAAAAGGATGACTGTATGATGTTTGTGTGTGAATTGTGGTGCTACATGGTAGTGAAACATGAGCAGTGACTGCAGAGAATATGTAGTGCTACATGGTAGTGAAACATGGGCAGTGACTGCAGAGAATATGTAGTGCTACATGGTAGTGAAACATGGGCAGTGACTGCAGAGAATATGTAGTGCTACATGGTAGTGAAACATGGGCAGTGACTGCAGAGAATATGTAGTGCTACATGGTAGTGAAACATGAGCAGTGACTGCAGAGAATATGTAGTGCTACATGGTAGTGAAACATGGGCAGTGACTGCAGAGAATATGTAGTGCTACATGGTAGTGAAACATGGGCAGTGACTGCAGAGGACATGTGGTGCTACATGGTAGTGAAACATGAGCAGTGACTGCAGAGAATATGTAGTGCTACATGGTAGTGAAACATGGGCAGTGACTGCAGAGAATATGCAGTGCTACATGGTGGTGAAACATGGGCAGTGACTGCAGAGGACATGTGATGCTACATGGTAGTGAAACATGGGCAGTGACTGCAGAGAATATGTAGTGCTACATGGTAGTGAAACATGGGCTGTGACTGCAGAGGACATGTGGTGCTACATTGTAGTGAAACATGGGCTGTGACTACAGAGGATATGTGGTGCTACATGTTAGTGAAACATGGGCTGTGACTGCAGAGGTTTTTGTGGTGCTACATGGTAGTGAAACATGGGCTGTGACTGCAGAGGACATGTGGTGCTACATGGTGGTGAAACATGGACAGTCAGTGACTGCAGAGGATATCTGGTGCTACATGGTAGTGAAACATGGGCTGTGACTGCAGAGGATATCTGGTGCTACATGGTAGTGAAACATGGGCAGTGACTGCAGAGGATATGTGGTGCTACATGGTAGTGAAACATGGGCAGTGACTGCAGAGGATATGTGGTGCTACATGGTAGTGAAACATGGGTAGTGACTGCAGAGGACATATGGTGCTACATGGTAGTGAAACATGGGATGTCACTGCAGAGGATATGTGGTGCTACATGTTAGTGAAACATGGGCAGTGACTGCAGAGGACATGTGGTGCTACATGGTAGTGAAACATGGGCTGTGACTGCAGAGGATATGCATTGTCTTGAAAGAAATGAAGCAGCCATGCTTCAGTGGATGTGGAAGAAAGACGGGGCTTGGATGAACTGAGGGAGAAACTGGATTTAAGAGGAATCCGAAGTGGTGTGCAAGAGAGAAGACTGTGTTGGTACGGACATTTGGTGTACATAGATGATGATCATTGGGTGAAGAAGTGCCAGGGAATCCCAGTGGAACAAAGCTACAGTAGAAGTAGACCAAGAAAGACCTGGACAGAGGTGATGAAAGCTGATCTCAAATTACTGAGATTCACAGAGGAGATGACAGAGGAATGGGGAAAGTGGAGAGATGTTGTGCTGCAATGGACCCATCCAACCCATGCAAGTATTGGAAAACTGTTGTAAAAAGGATAATGATGGTGATGATATATATGTTGCTGTATGCAGGAGAGGAGATTACATTGATATGGACATGTGATGTGTATAAAGGATGACAGCAGTATACAAAGGCGCAGGTTACTCACAGTTGATGGAAGCTATGGAGTAGACTTGGGGTGAGGTGATAAAAGCTGACTTTGCACAATTACACATCTCACAAATGATGACACAGGATTGAGATATCTGGCATTATGTAGTTATACCGAGGACTTGCCCTCCAATGTGCATGGTTGAAGTATACATCTAGTATGCACATCCTACCATACCCTCCCCCTTTCACCCAATTCCCACGCCCTAACACACCTCCCTCCACCCATGTCCTAACACTCCACATACATCCCAAACACCCCACCCTTCACCAGATAAGTGCCCCACATTTGATCAATCTCCCCACCCCAGCCCATAGTCGACACTGTAATGTGATTGTCTTGGTGCCATGACAAAAAGTATCTAGTCCATACTGTAAAGTAGTCATTTTGGTGTCATGATAGTGCCCAGTCCACACTGGGCTCATTTTGGTGATACTGAAGAAAGCACCCAGTACACACTGCAAATGGAGTTGGCGTTATGAAGGCTATTCAGTCATGGAAACCAAGATACGGTCATCTGATCTGAATTGGGGTTGATTTAATCAGCTTTGCTCCTCTCCTAAATCTGCTGCTCTTGAGCCTAATTTACAAATCAATAGAGATTTAACTAGTTTTAGCAAATAATATTTGTTGTTTCATATTTCTTGAAACATTTCTTATAATTTACTGTGACTAACAACAATCAGTAAACTATACCATCACCATCCCCACTGATACAAACCTGGACAGTGTGGGAGAATTCTCTCAGGCATGGAGAACATTAGGTACCAGCTACCTTGTGGTCCCAGGAGAGGACAGAATAGTGAAAGGGGTTACCCTGGGGGACAGCAAGTGAGATGTGTTGAAATAGCTTTTAAAGCTTCTGGGGCTCACTCCTGTGTGTGGCCAACTCCACCCTGATAAGAGTTAGTAGGGAGGTAGTTTAGGGACCAAGTCTGACAATTGTCTCCACCACTCTAGTTTAACAAGACACTCCTGTGTGTGGCTAACTCCACCCTGATAACAGTTAGTAGGGAGGTGGTATAGGGACCAAGTCTGACAATTGTCTCCACCACTATAGTTTAACAAGACACTCCTGTGTGTGGCTAACTCCACCCTGATAACAATTAGTAGGGAGGTGGTATAGGGACCAAGTCTGACAATTGTCTCCACCACTATAGTTTAACAAGACACTCCTGTTGGTGGCTAACTCCACCCTGATAACAGTTAGTAGGGAGGTAGTTTAGGGACCAAGTCTGACAATTGTCTCCACCACTATAGTTTAACAAGACACTCCTGTGTGTGGCTAACTCCACCCTGATAACAGTTAGTAGGGAGGTGGTATGGGGACCAAGTCTGACAATTGTCTCCACCACTATAGTTTAACAAGACACTCCTGTGTGTGGCTAACTCCACCCTGATAACAGTTAGTAGGGAGGTAGTTTAGGGACCAAGAATGCCAGAAATCTCCATTACTACAACTTCAACAACAAACAACTAATACTTCAACAGTTTGTGATCTTTTGTGACTAAGTTTTAATTTTTCTTGTTACTTTAGGGAAACAATGATATCAACAAAGTTATTGGCCCTGTAACCAGGACATTGTCAAATTTCTAAATTTCAGTTGTAAAATATACGAAGAGTGATAGAATTTCAGTCATTTTAAACAATATTGAAGTGTTTGTGTTAGATGTATCAAAACTACTCACAAGGTGATATCATTACATAGTGTTAATAACAGAGATTTAGATGGGTGTTAGATGTATTAAAACTACTCACAAGGTGATATCATTACATAGTGTTAATAACAGAGATTTAGATGGGTGTTAGATGTATTAAAACTATTTACAAGATGATATCATTACATATGGTGTTAATAACAGAGATTTAGATGGGTGTTAGATCCTATTGAAACTACTTACAAGATGATATCATTACATATGGTGTTAATAACAGATTTAGATGGGTGTTAGATGTATTAAAACGACTTACAAGATGATATCATTACATATGGTTTTAATAACAGAGATTTAGATGGGTGTTAGATGTATTAAAACTACTTACAAGATGATATCATTACATATGGTGTTGATAACAGAGATTTAGATGGGTGTTAGATGTATTAAAACGACTTACAAGATGATATCATTACATATGGTGTTAATAACAGAGATTTAGATGGGTATTAGATGTATTGAAACTACTAACAAGATGATATCATTACATATGGTGTTAGTAACAGAGATTTAGATGGGTGTTAGATGTATTAAAACTACTTACAAGGTGATATCATTATATATGGTGTTAATAACAGAGACTTAGATGGGTGTTAGATGTATTAAAACTACTTACAAGGTGATATTATTATATATGGTGTTAATAACAGAGATTTAGAGGGCAAAATAACAAAAAGTTGAAGTTACAGACTTGATAAATTCCTTAAATATAATTCTTTTATTAACATCAAATAGAATGAAATTTAGGACATAAATACACTTCATAAAATTAATTATGAAAAATTAATAAATTGTTTACAAAACAATGAAATCAATAAAAAAAAAAGGGAGTCAGAAAGAAAAAGAAAAACAGGTAAAACTACTCCTTCAATTACTATAACAGAGAATGTTGGTGTTACCCTCTAAAATTTCTGAGACTAGACACTCACAGCAATACCTCATGTGACAGAGGGTCCTCCAATTACACACTACAACAGGGAATGTTGGTGTAGGGCTCTAAAATATAACATAGCAGAGAACACATTACCTCAGGTGATAGAGGGTCCTTAATTACACACTACAACAGGGAATGTTGGTGTAGGGCTCTAAAATTTAACATAGCAGAGAAGACATTACCTCGGGTGATAGAGGGTCCCTTAATGACACACTACAACAGGCAATGTTGGTGTAAGCCTCTAAAACTTTTCATAGCAGGTGAGAGATGGTCTCTTAATTACACACACTATAGGAGGTAACTTTGGTGTAGGGCTCTAAGATATAACATAGCAGACAAGACATTACCTTAGGTGATAGAGGTCCCTTAATTACACACACTATAGCAGGAAATGTTAGTGTTGACAAACCAATGATGAAATTTCTGGCATAGATTTAAAATTAATTCAAAAAGTCAAGAATGGATCAGAGAAAGATTTTAATTTCAAATGAAAATATATTACCTCAGGTGATAGAGGGTCCCTTAATTACACACTACACCAGGGAATAGGGTTTCTCCCCAGTGTATGTCCTTTTATGTATGGTTAAAGAACTGCTCTGTACAAACACTTTCCCACATATTTCACAATGATAGGGTTTCTCACCAGTGTGTGTTCTTTTGTGTACAGTTAAAGAAGGGCTTGTTACAAAAGATTTCCCACATATTTCACAGTGATAGGGTTTCTCACCAGTGTGTGTTCTTTTGTGTACAGTTAAAGAAGGGCTTGTTACAAAAGATTTCCCACATATTTCACAGTGATAGGGTTTCTCTCCAGTGTGTGTTCTTTTATGTTCAGTTAATGACTGCTTGTTACAAAATATTTCCCACACAATTCACAGTGATAGGGTTTCTCTCCCGTATGTGTTCTTTCATGTGTAATTAAGACATCACTCCTGCCAAAAGATTTCCCACATATTTCACACTGATAGGGTTTCTCTCCCGTATGTGTTCTTTCATGTGTAGTTAAGACATCACTCCTGCCAAAAGATTTCCCACATATTTCACAGTGATAGGGTTTCTCTCCAGTGTGTGTTCTTTTTGTGTACAGTTAAAGAAGGGCTTGTTCCAAAAGATTTCCCACATATTTCACAGTGATAGGGTTTCTCTCCAGTGTGTGTTCTTTTTGTGTACAGTTAAAGAAGGGCTTGTTACAAAAGATTTCCCACATACTTCACAGTGATAGGGTTCCTCTCCTGTGTGTGTTCTTTTGTGTTTAGTCAATGCACCATTACTGCCAAAAGATTTTCCACTTATTTCACAATGATAGGGTTTCTCACAAGTGTGTGTTCTTTTATGTTCAGTTAAATGACTGCTTGTTACAAAATATTTCCCACATAATTCACAGTGAAATGGCTTTTCCCCACAGTGATTACATAAATGGCTAATTAAATTGGTATTTTAGCTGAAAGATTTCCCACATGTTTCACATTTGAAAGGTTTTTCTCCAGTGTGTGTTCTTTTGTGCTTAGTCAAGTCACCACTCCAAGTGAAAGATTTCCCACATATCTCACATTGATAGGGTTTGTCTTTAATATGTATGTGTTTGTGTGTAGATAATTCATCTTCCGATGAGAAAGTTTTCCTACAAATCTCACAGCTATATTCAGGAATATTCCTGTGTAATGATCCTTGTTCAGTACATGTTTTACTAGGTAAAGGTTTCTCACCACTGTATGCCTGTGTAACTGTATCTATATTGGTAGAATCAGGTGTGGTAGAAATGTCCAAGTGTTTAACGTCCTCCATAGTAATTGTTGGAGAATTCTTCGCAGTTCTGAAGATATATGACTGTGTAAGACTGGTGTCGGTATAAGAAAGTGTAAGAGAGAGTATCTGTGTGTATTTGTGTCTTAATAATTGAGGATTGTTCACCACGGAGTGTAGAAAAGTACACAATATCTGCTGTGTTAACAATACAAATGATACGTACTTTATATTTCAAGTCCAAGTGTAAAATCAAGAAAGACCAGGAAAGCTAATTGTTCAGATGTTGGTGATTTAAACCTATTTCTCACTGTCCTGTAAAATGTGGAACAACCAATTCACGATGTAGCGTAGTTTCTCATGAAATGAAATATTTAATCATGTAGGAGATGGAACACCTACCCTGGAACATGTAGCTCACTCTATCTTATCTACAGAATATTAACTTTCGGCACTACCATGCTATTAGCTGTCACAAGTGAAAGTTTCGCCAACCTTCTCAATCGTAAACATCCTTTATTTCCATATTACCACGCTATATTTTAATAAAGCATATCCATGTAAGTGGTGTTGTTACTTAAATGAAAACATAGGTGGCCCTTAAAAGGGCAAGATTAGAAAACAAGTCATGGTTATCAAATAAATTGGATTTAATCATTTATATTTTCATAGTCATGGTTATCAATTTCATGTATAGGGTTGGTGAAACAAATTTGATAACCATATATTTGTTTATAAACTTAAATTTCTTTTCTAATTTGTCCCCTTTTAAGGGCCACCTATATTTTCATTTAAGTAACACCACTGACATCAATATGCTTTATTAAAATAACCCGTGGTAATACAGAAATAAAGGATGTTTACTATTGAGAAGTTTGACGAAACTTGTGACAGCTAATAGCATGGTAGTGCCAATTAAATTATAAATTATAAATTAACATCGAAAAATTAGTAAAATAAAATATTACAGTCCTCAATACAGGTGGACCGCCCTGTCTTGCACTAACATAGTCTCCAACGTAGAATGTTTTCTTTTTTACCAGTGTTTAATATTCTTTTTAATCCTATTGTAAAGATTATGTGGAAATTCTGAAAATCTAATAAATGTATGATTTTGAAAATAAAAAAATTTAAAGGAAGTAATTTTGTACTCTCATAAGAGGAGGATAGAGTAATAGATGTAAAGAGAGGGGGAGAAATAAGAGGGAGAAAGAGTTATAGATGTAAATAGAGGGGGAGAACTAACAGGTAGATAGAGTAATAGATATAAAAAGAGGGAGAGAAATAAGAGAGAATAAGAGTAATAGATGTTAAGAGAGAGGGAGAAATAAGAGGGAGAAAGAGTTATAAATGTAAAAAGAGGGAGAGATATAAGAGAGAATAAGAGTAATAGATGTTAAGAGAGGGGGAGAAATAAGAGGGAGAAAGAGTTATAGATGTAAAGAGAGGGCCAGAACTAGGGGGTAGATAGAGTAATAGATGTAAAGAGAGGGTGAGAAATACGCGGAAGATAGAGTAAAAGATTTAAAGAGAGGGGGAGAAGGACGAGATAGATAGACATAAAAATGTAAAGAGAGGGGGAGAGTGTGACTCGCATTTATCTGTCTATCTCTCCTTTTTTGCTCCTTCCTTATATCGTAGTCTCTCACCGCTCCTTCGCAAAGCCGATCGCAGCGCCCTCTTTGCTCTTTTTCAGTCACCTGGAACTAAGTAAAAAGAGTAGGAGATAACTCGAGAAGAGCCGGAGAGGGTGAGATTCGAACCATGTAAAGTCGTAGGCCCCTGAGGTTCGTACGGGGCTGCTACTGACTGAACAACCCGGGCAACAAGGCAAACCGCGCTAAAATAAAGCTTATATTGAGAAAAAAACAAAAATTTCCCTGTCGTGTCGCCATCTTGTTTGTTGTTCTTTTATTTTATGTAAACATTCGCTGCTCTAGCGTCTTATTTCCTATTAAATTACACTTAATTCCATTTGAATAAACTTTTTTTTTTGTTTAATATTGTAGCGGTTTTATTGTGTTGTATCAGATGAAAGAATGGAATTTAACTAATGTATTGGTACGTGATGGGGCCCACCCACAGCCCCGGCGGACAGAATGGAGAAGGCGTTTCCCTGGAGGACGGCAAGGGAGACGCGCTGGAAAAGCCACTCCAACTCGTGGGGCTCACACCTACGGCTGGCCACCTCAGCGCCTATGGTGGTGAGTAAGGAGGTAGCCCTGGAGCCGAGGACACCAGAAGTTTCCACTTCCAGGGGTACGACTACAAACCTGTCGGAGAGCGACCGGTATTTGAGGAGTTTGGCCCCCTCAGCCCGACATGCAGCAGAACCTGGGTCAGTCGCAGACTGCACCAGGTTGCGGCTGCAGAAAGTGTCGGTGCAAGTGGATCCCAGACGAGGAGTTTGCCACCGCGCAACGGGAAGATGGTCATGCCATCTGGCCTTTTGACGTCCCCTCGATCCAGCCCCACCGGTTCGAGCTGGGAAGGGAAGCCTGCAGCGTCCAAGCCACGCTTAATAACCTTGTTGAGGGCAGCATGGCGTGGAATGCGGCCGGCACTGTGGCGACTGGAAAGCGGGTGGAGGCCGAAAGAGTTCACGGTGGAACCGCAGCTACATTGGTGTGGCTGGCAGATCCAGAGGCCGAGCCTCAGGGAAACGCCGAATCGCAGGCTATGGTTGTCTAGCTGCGTGCCAGTGGAGAAGGAAGGCAGAGCATGGAGCCAGGCACCACTGTGGGGTTTGGAGGCCGCACGAAAACAAGCAAGGCGGTGCTGGTCGAGCTGGCGCGTGAGCCTGTCTGAGGCCAAGCTGCACTGGATGGCATCCCATGTGCATTGGGGGACTTGACGTCAACAGGAGAAGAAGGAGGAGGGACGTCTACTGGGCTAAGTCCCAGCCGGTCCCACGTCTCACAGGCGGCCACACGTTCTCTGAACACATAGGGTTCTGTTGTGTTTTGAAGAACTCTGCTGACGAGGACGCGGCACGAGGTTACCGACGAAAGATACGCCGGCAAAGCTAGTGAGATCGGGGACTGGAGGCGAAGGCTGCCATACCTGAGCGGTAAAGTGGCCTGTTGCCACCCTATGTCGTCAAACTTGACGGTGCATATCCCCCCGGCTGCTGCTCGCATACAAGTATCGAGGTCAGCGAGGAGAGATGTCTGGGTGTATCATGGAGCGCTGCGGAGTGTATAGAGGGGCTTCGGCATGGCGAAGCAGTTCCTCAGCAGAAAGAGAGCTGGGTGGCCGTCAATCAAGCCCAGTTGGCTCGTGAGAGTCTGGAACTTTTGAAGCCTGGACCTGATGGTGCAGCGGATGGCCGGCGGATGGATCGGTGACCCGAGGATGAGGACATCCTCTTTAGGGGGTCACCTGAACCTGGGGGAGAATGGACCGCACGTCCAAGACAGAGGCTGCAAAGCTCCCAGCATCGAGGCTGACGTTCACCACCTCCGATTTAGCCGAGTTGACCTGGAGGCCGATTCCCGCCAGGGCAGGAATCACCAATTGAAGGTCTTGGCAGACCGTCCGTACGGGCCCGCCCAACGTAGCATCATCCAGATACCAAACGTTGAGAGGGGCGGTGATACTCCGGGCGATGTGGTCAACACCAAGGGCGAACAGGAGGGGTCCCAAAGGGTCGCCCTGTTGGACCCCCAGTAGCCGAGAGTATAACCGTATCAGCAGCTAGGAGCATGCTCGGGGCTCCATATGACAGGTAGGCCAGGAGCTAGGCAGAGGGGGCTCCGCTGAGGCAGGCCTCGAGCAGATGATCCCTGCGTAAAGAGTTGAAGGCATTCCTCATGTCAAGCTTGACAACGAGGTGCCTGGAGTCCCTGGATGCCGGTACCGATGGGCAGCTGCTGAAGAACTGCCTGGTTGCATGAGAGGCTCCCTCACAGCCACCGGACACGCCGACACCCAGTTGCACCGGAATAAACTCCTCACCAAGTTCGAGTGTTACGGACTTGCAGATCACCTTGGCAGCCAGCCTCCGGAAGACATTGCCCACAGCAATGGGGCGTATGCCACCCTCTTTCTTCCTGAGAGCGGTGAGTCTGGCTGAAAAAAAAGGCCTCGGGCGTAAGGGTCGAGAGCACCATGAATGAGCCTATTGGTGAGCGTCACAATTGCATTCAGAACGGCGGCGCCCGGCCTCAGCAGAGAGGGGGGATGTCAACTCCCTGAGGTGGCCTGGTCGGAGACCATCAACACCTCCGCAGCTGCTAGCTGGGAAGGACCTGACGGCGGGCATGATATCTGCATCAGTAGCCACAAGGAGCACGTGGGGGTCGGGTGGGGGTATAGGTCTGAGAGCAGTGGGTGGCTCAGGGTGTTTGAGCCGCAGAGCAGCCAGGACTTCCTCGGTGGGTTCGAGGACAGTGTCCTCTGAGGCAACAACTCTGATTGCGGCCGAGACATCACCCATGATAAGATTTGCGTTTACCTGGTCACGCAAACGCTTGGCGCTGGCCTCGGGGGTGGAGGAGAGGGGGTAGCTGAGGTTGGGGTGTGTGGCGTCCCTGGGCACGCTTAGAATGGGCGCTCGCCCAAATGACGAGACATTGGCCTTGACGAAGGCTGCTGTTAACCGGTCAGCGCCAGAGCTGGGGAGGCCGAGGGCGAATGGGGCGAAATAGAACAGCCGCTCCCAGTCACTGGCTCGATTGGAGTCCTTGTAATGGAACTCTTAGTAGACACAATTGTAAAGTAAGAATAGATATGACAGTGTAAGACTGATGTCGGGGAGAGAAAATTGTGTGTATCGTCTTCCTGTCTTCCTCCGGTTGCAACGTTTTTTGAAATATCCAGTTCTGCGTTTACAGATTGACTTTGTTAGTTTCAGAAGATCCCGTTAAGGGTGAAAGCAGCGATTCTTTGCTTAAACTTTAATTTGTTATTTTAATAAATATATATATATATATATATATATATATATATATATATATATATATATATATATATATATATATATAATTGTTACACAAGAGATATAATTAGATTAATTAAAGTTATAATGGTTTCTTATTTAGGCACAAGGCCTGCAATTTGGGGGGAGGGGAAAGTCGATTAAATCGACCTCAGTGCGTGACTGGTACTTTATTTTATCGACCGCGTAAGGATGAAAGGCAAAGTTAACCTCGGCAGGATTTGAACTCAGACCAAATAATGATTCCATTTATTGGCCACAAGGGCCGACTCTCAGACCAAATAATAAAGACAGTCATGATAACAATAACCTGAAATATAGAATTACGTCGGGTGCTCTCCCTAATATTACATCAAGGTTGACTATACGGAATGACCAGTTCTATCCAGTGGTGAGCCAACAAACCTAAATGTATATATATATATATATATATATATACACACACAACAGGGAGAATGATATTCTGACGGTCTTCCAGTTTATTCCGAAGTCTGTATAAAAGATTTACTGTTGATTGTATAACTAAACTTTGGAGATTTTAAACAAAAAACTAAGTTGTAATGGATAATATCACAGCTATTTCTAGCAGGTAGAGAGACGACGTAGAGGTTTTCTTATTGATGTATAATTGATATTTTACTGAGTTATACTTTCTGACATACAATGAATTAAATACGATTGGAAGTGTGTCTTAATACATTAAATTATATCAGGGACTGTTAACGTATGACACCGGTAAGGGAGTTAAATCATTTCCAACGACACCGTGTACTTGCTGTTTACTATAACTTTAATTAATCTAATTATATCTTGTGTAACAATTATATATATATATATATATATATACACAATTTTAATTCCCCGACATCAGTCTTACACTGTCATATCTATTCTTACTTTACAATTGTGTCTACTAAGAGTTCCATTACAATCTGTAGTAGTAAAACTACTATTTCACCAGAACATCTGCTATCAGTCATTTATAGACAATATATATATTTTAGACCACATATCAACCTAATATATATATATGTCCTATCAAATCTGTAGCTAAAGACATAAAGTCAGCCTCACTACTTCATTCTGACAAGATATCAATTTATGACTAAAGATGAAGAAGATACACCAACGTTAATGTCGTGAAATAAAGCTGATAACATTGAAACTTCTAATTTGATAACAAAGAGATTATTTCTTTGGTTGTTTAGTAACAACTAACAACACAACACATTGATTATATGTGAAGGAGGTAAGTTGACAAAGATTTACTTAATGTCTATATTAATGTGTGTAAATAATATAATTATGTGAACCCCACAACGACCCAGTAATTAACCAGATTCCACTGTTACATGTGATATAAAATATATTGTTATCATGACTGTCTTTATTATTTAAATTATCTCCGTATATTTAATTATCTTGTTCACTACCTTACATTATAAAATATATTTTATATTTAACTGTACCTTGTTATTGCTTTAAATAAATTAAAGATATATTTATTATTTAAATTACCTCCGTCTATTTAATTATGTGGTTCATTACCTTACATTATAAAATATAGTTTATATTTAGCTGTACCTTGTTGTTTCAGGGAAGTTTTGTTCGTTCTAGTCTAAATCTATCTTGATTTAATTTACTTCATCTACACCACAGGTTCTCAACCCATTTAGGCCAAACGCCCCCCTCCCCCTTTGTCCCTAGAATTCATGAAACGCCCCCCCCCCCCATTTTTTCAATTTTTCAATATACTACTGATTTTTATATCAGTAGTTTACTAAAAAATTGATTAACAATATTCCAAACACGTGTGTATTATCTGATTATGTGTTGTATGTGGTCCTAGATGTGTGTATTATCTGATTATGTGTTGTATGTGGTCCTAGACGTGTGTATTATCTGATTATGTGTTGTATGTGGTCCTAGATGTGTGTATTATCTGATTATGTGTTGTATGTGGTCCTAGATGTGTGTATTATCTGATTATGTGTTGTATGTGGTCCTAGATGTGTGTATTATCTGATAATGTGTTGTATGTGGTCCTAGATGTGTGTATTATCTGATTGTGTGTTGTATGTGGTCCTAGATGTGTGTATTATCTGATTATGTGTTGTATGTAGTCCTAGATGTGTGTATTATCTGATTATGTGTTGTATGTGGTCCTAGATGTGTGTATTATCTGATTATGTGTTGTATGTAGTCCTAGATGTGTGTATTATCTGATAATGTGTTGTATGTGGTCCTAGATGTGTGTATTATCTGATTATGTGTTGTATGTAGTCCTAGATGTGTGTATTATCTGATTATGTGTTGTATGTGGTCCTAGATGTGTGTATTATCTGATTATGTGTTGTATGTGGTCCTAGATGTGTGTATTATCTGATTATGTGTTGTATGTGGTCCTGGATGTGTGTTCTACTCGCTGTGCATATGCCCCCCCATTGAGAACCTTTGATCTACACCATCATCATCGTTTTACGTCCGTTTTTCAATCCTGGCATGGGTTGGTGGTTCCTTTTAAGCACATCTCCCCACTTGCTTGTTCCTTTGTCATCTGTGAGTCTCAGCAATTTGAGATCAGCTCTCACCACATCTACCCTGGTCTCCTTCTAGTATGGCTTCCCTTCTCTGGTTTTCCGTGGCACTTCTTTAACCAGTGATTACCAATTACTTCCTCATTTTATCCAAGCTCTGCCTTCCTCTCACATTTATGTTGCACACCCAACGAAGCATGGTTGCTCCATTTCTCTCCAGCTTATGCATGTCTTCTGCAGTTACTGCCCATATTTCACTTCCATGCAGTATTGCACTTTACACACAAGCATTGTACAGCCAACATCTTTGTACGTAGGGAGAAACCTGTATTTGCCAACAGTGTAAGTAGCTCTCTAAACTACAATCCTATCCTCTCTTACGAGGCACCCTCCTCTGCTGCTAATTAGGTTACCTAGATAGCAGAAGCTATCATTGTGTACAGTTTATGCCTACTTCTTTCCTACATATGCAGTAGGGTCGCTTATTCTCTAGTTCTTTTATGGATTCAGCTATAAGGACCAGATCATTCACATAGACTGTTTCCCGTGAAGAGCCAGTCTTAAACTCATTGGTTATGGCCTGGAGAACTATGATGAACAGCAGTGGGTTGTGAACTGAACCATGATGAACACCTACCTGTACATTGAATTCTTCACTAAACTCCCTTCCTACTCTCACTTTACTGACAGCTCCTCTGTACATGGCTTGCACTGTTCTCAAAAGCCATTCTCCACCTAATTTTCTGAAGGACCACCAGATAATAGAGTAAGGTACTCTGTCAAAGGCCTTTTCTAGATCTATAAAAGCTAAATATTGCAGCTTAATCTTGGCTAGGAACCTCTCTTGTAGTTGTGTCACTAACAAGTTTCATCAGTAATTCCAAAGAGAATGTCAATTATATGTGTGTGTGTGTTGAACAATGAACATAAAACAAAAGTCTAAGATTGCTTCTTAATTTATTCTCTACATTCATCAATCTCTCATAGTAACATTTCCAGGCCTCTTTCTTTTGAGCATCAGTGGTGCTGAGTGTACCAATGTCATTTCTAACACACCTTTCCCTGTCTTGCAATGTGGAACACTTCACACCTCTCATTCTCATGTCTCAATACGTTGGTAAACTTTCTTTTTTCAGCCTCTCTCTGTGTTATGTATACCTGTCTTCTAGCTTCTCTCTTAGCTACCTGGCCCTGGTCTGACGCCCCTATTTTTCCAGTCTTTCCATGCCTGTCACTTGTCTTTAACCCTTTATCATTTAAACTGGCCATATCCAGCCAAAATTCTCTCACCTTCTGTTCAAACCGGCTGTAACTCGCTGCTCATATTGATGTTAATGTATTGTCCTCAAAATAAGTAATATCAAAGTCTCATAGATTCAATATTATGTGAGATAAAGACTTTACCATGAAAATATAATAGTAAATATAGAGTAATGTAAATGCTACATGGTTAATAGCTCTATCTACTGTGCTGTTTCACCACTAGGTCACCCTCTGTCTGGCTGGTACTTTGTTCCAGCCACAAGTCTTATCAATTATTCCAAAGAAATTGTCAATTATATGTGTGTTTGTGGGTATTGAACATTGAAAATAAAACAAAAGTCTGAGATATGATTCATTGTTTTACAATCGTTTCAGAGGGTTGATTGATCATGGTAAATCAATATATTGATACAGTGTGATTGATCAGGGATTTTGAGACTAGAAATAGTTAGTGACATAACAACTACCTGTTTGTCAATATATCAATCTACCATGATCAATCAAACCTCTGAAATGATCGTAAAACAATGAACTAATTAAGAACATATCTTTGTCTCTAGTTTTATTTTTATTGTTCAAAACACACACATATATATAAATGACTCTGTAACTCTAGAAGAATCTTTGAAGGAACCTTATGTGATGAGATCCTACTACAAAAACTATAACTTTCATCACCCAATCTTGTTGAAACCATCTCTTCAAGGCTGCAATGTGTTCTAACAATGTTATCTTGAATACTAGTATATATATATCATCATTTTACGTCTGTTTTTCCCTGCTTGCAAGGGTGGGACGGGTCCTATTCAGCACAGCATCTCTCCACTTGTCATCTCCTTGGTGAGTTTCACCGATCTGAGGTCTTCTCTCACCACCTCCGCCCATGTTTTACATGGTCTATCTCTTATGCGTCTTCCTACTACTGGGATTATTTGGCACTTCTTTACCCAGTGGTCACATGTCTATACCATCTCAGTCTTCTCTCCTGCACACCACAACCTATCCCTCTTATACCCAGTTTCTTTCTCAACTCGTCTATGCTTGGTCGTTCACACACATTGACATTGCACATCCAACGGAGCATGCTTGCTTCTCTCCAGCCGTCACATATCCTTTGCAGTTGCTGCCCATGTCTTACTACCATGCAGCATCGCACATCGGCATCATATAACCATCCTTTCGTATGCAGGGACAAACTCTTCTTTGTCAACAGAGAAAGCAGCTCCCTAGACTTCTTCCAACTCGTCCTTATTCTAGATACTATGGCCTCGGAACACCCCTCCCATGATATTCTGATCACCTAGGTACCGGAAGCTATCAACCATATCTCTAGAACCCACCTGTATTTGAAAAATGTGTTTATCACTGCGATTACTACTGCCAACTTTCCCTATACATCTACTGCATACATAGTTATCCCTACCTGTTGGTTTGCCTGCTATCCCACTACATCTCTTGTGTACCCAACATCTACATTGCGTACATTTTATGGAATTTATGCCAGTTCCTTTCCCACATATCGAACATGGCCATTTCCACGATGGAATCATAGTTTTGTCCTCTTTTCTACTCATCAACACTTTTGTTTAAGCTATGTTCATTCTCAGGCCTCTTGATTCCAACTGCTGTTTCCATAGCCAGAATTTATTCTCTAACCCCTCTACTGATTCACTGATTCTGCTATAAGAACCAGATCATCAGCATAGAGAAGTTCCCATGGGCATCCAGTCTTAAACTCCTCTGTTATGGCTTTTAGGCCTATAACGAACAAGAGTGGGCTGAGGACCGAACCTTGACGTACACCTACTTGTATCTGGAATTCCTCACTAAACTCCATTCCTACCCTCACTTTACTGACAGCACCCCTGTACATAGCTAGCACTGTCCTCACAAGCCATTCCTCTACACCTAGTTTCCTTAGGGACCACCAGATGACAGATCAGGGTACCCTATCAAAGGCCCTCTCTAGGTCAACAAAAGATATGTATAGTGACTTATTCTTCTCTAAGAACCTCTCTTGTAGTTGCCTCACTATGAAGAGGGTTTCTGTTGTACTTTTACCGAGGCACAAAACCAAACTGCATCTCATCTAAATTGACCCTTTCTCTAATTAGCTGCGCTAATATTCTCTCTGCCACTTTCATAACCTGATCCATCAGCTTTATGCCCCTCTAATTGCTCCTCTCTAGAGCATCCCCTTTACCTTTGTAGCAATTTATAAGAATACTGCTGTACCTACATTATATGCTTTCATTATACCATTCTACTTAGATTATATATATTGCTTGTCATCATCATCATCGTTTAACGTCTACCTTCCACGCTGGCATGGGTTTAGATGGGAATTGTCCCACTGGAGGGAAAGATTGGTCGGGTGACTGTATCTCACTTGTATAGGACTAGATGGCAGGTTTTCTATGGCTGGATATCCTTCCTAACACCAACCACGTTTACAGTGTGGACTGGGAGGTTTTTACCATGTTACCTACAAGGCCACATTACAGCGTGGACTGTGTGTTTTTTTGTCGTGACACCTACACAATCTCATTTATTTAGGACTGGATGTTGTGGTACCAACATAACTATACAGAGATAGGGTGGTGTTGATGGGGGTGGGGGTTGGATAGTGGGATGGGGGTGTATATTTGGTTAAGAAGTGCCTACTGACTGTAGGTTTCGCTTTGTACATAGGCAAGGCGGATCTTCTGTATTACTGAGTAACGCCAAAGATCTCAGTCCAGTGACATTGTCTTAATGTATATATATATATATATATACACACAATTATATATATATAAATATATATATATATATTGTTATACTTTGGGAGGGTCATGTTGCCAATAAGAAACACACGCACCAGTTGCTTTCACTTCAATTTATTATATATTTATAAATATATTTATTAATTTATAAATTGGAAAAAATGGTAAATAATGACATAAATGGGACCTGCCCCTTGTATAGGAGCAAATTTTGGAATAGAATAGAAAGAACTAGGAACAAGGCCAATAGAATAAACTCATGGTATGATAGCAATAAATACCAGAGTGTAATGTTCATCAATACAACCCCTAGAGGCGAACTAGCCTACAAATTTAGAAGGGCCCTAAATAAACATAAACTCAATATTAAGATAGTGGAAAGACCAGGTACCTCCGTAAAAACACTTATTAGCAAGACATACCCGTTCCAAAGACCCTCATGCATAGATAAGAAATGTATAACCTGTAAAATAAGCCCCCATATTAACTGTAAAACTAGAAATGTAGTGTATAGCATAAGATGTACTGAAGGACAATGTAGAAACAAAAATATAGTGTACATAGGTGAGACAGCTCATAGTATAGGGGAACGGATAAATGAACACTGGCGAGACCTTCAAGATAATAAAGAATCATCTGTACTCTACCAACATGCTAAGATAGAACACAAGGGTAAATTAGAGAACATAGAAATAAAAATAGAATCCACACACAGAAAAGATGTAATGTTTAGGCAAATTACAGAGGCAGTAAGCATAAAAGAATTACAACCAAAATTAAATAGAAAATATGAGTGGAACAGCATCATCACAACTTACAATTAAGGACAAAATGAAAACACACACACACACATAGAACAAACAACCAACCAACAACATGTAAATAAATAAACAAATAGATAAATGAACACAAACACACACAGACACCCGGATGTGGCGCATGCCCAAACTGAGCACACAACACACACACAGAAACAAAATGGCGTAGGACAGAAGAAAGGAAAGGCACAGAAACAAAGAAAGGAATCCCCAGTCACTGAAGAGGTCACAGAGTGTGTGACGAAAGGACTATGACTATATATAAACAACTATCTGGTTGTGGAACCAACCAACCAGAAATTTATAAGTTTGTAAATTTGTAAATTTATAAATATATAATGAATTGAAGTGAAAGCAACTGGTGCGTGTGTTTCTTATTGGCAACATGACCCTCCCAAAGTATAACAATATCGGTTTCAACACACGATTTCAGATAAAGAATCTTGCTAAACAAATTCAGAGACGAAATATATATATATATATATATATATATATATATATGTGTGTGTGTGTTAAACTGTTTATATACACGCATTATTCAACCTGCCCTTTGTTTTGAGGAAAAAGCCTTTAGTAAGTTGCCATGGTAGTAGCATCCTGAACCTTTTCCATGCCATGTTTACTCAGGCTGCTCTACTTTCAGAACCCCCCCCCCTCCACTGATGATATCATCACCCAGGTAACAGAAGCTGTCTACCTCTTCTATGTGACCCACCAACAGTTTGTTAGGGCTTGTTTCCTGTGAAGGCGTGTGGCTGAGTGGTTAGAGAATTGGATTCGCAATCGTGAGGTTGTGAGTTCGATTCACTGACCGGGTGATGCGTTATGTCCTTGAGCAAGACATTTTATTTCACATTGCTCCCCTACCTGGAGTTGTGACTGACAGATAGTATTAGCAATTGGAAAGACCAATGGAAACATTGTTTCCTCGGTCCAATTTGACGAGAGTCAATCGTTGCTTCCTGTGAATGTTTGCTGCTTACTGCTCCTGTGCAATGGCCACATGTAAAACCTATATTCTTAGCTAACTTACCTGAGATCCCACTACATCTCTTATGTACCCATTGTTTGTATTTTGGACAGAGAATGGAATTTCTACCTACACCTTTCTAGCACACAGAGCAAGGCGATTTTTCTGAGGGGATCAGGGCTCTGTTTTCCCTTCTACTGATAATTGGCTGGCTAACCCAGATCTAGTCCTCAACAAATGAAATACTAGTGGAGTCGTAGGGGTACTCTAAGTGACATACAGTATTTCTCAGGCATATTTAAAAACCTGATGGAGCCCATCACCTCTCTCGTTTGAACAGAATTGAGATCTGAATAAAACTTCAAGTGAAATCTGATATTGTATGGATTCATATAGACTCATAACTCCTGGTCTAAACACAGCTGATTTCTCCCAGATGAAGATAGAAAAGAAGTAAGAAAAAGATGTAGAGGAACAATTGACTCCTACTAATAAAAAGATGGAAGTTAAACTGTTGTTGTCATGTCACCAGCAGAGGAGATAATAGCTATGTTAGAGAGTCCTATCAGAATGAATTTTTCACTAAACTGCCATAGAGCAGACCTCTCTAGAGATAGAAGGATAACATTTATAGAGCATGCTGGAATACTACTGTTTGCATTGGAGAGAATTACTCTGGACAGGAAAGTTGATATCTACAGTTTACCAAAATAGAAATATAAAATTTCCACTGTTAAATCTATCTCTGCTTCTTAAGTATTCTGTATTATCTCATACTGTTTCTATCTTATTTCAGAATACCAAATGACATTGGGATAAATTATTATTTTCAATCTCGGATACATCACCTCTATTTATCATTATTTGAAGACTATTAACTGAAATCACAGTTGAGGGAAATATAGAAGATATATTTTTTAGGAATATAATCTAAAAAGTATTACAAGTTGAAGATAAAATTATTATAGAAAATAAATTGAGTGAAAAGGTTAAATGCGAAATACAATCGAAAATGTTTAGTATTTCTGGTGAGATGACAAAGGTTGGAGAAGAGAAACCATATCACTGCAATATCTGTGGTAAATCATTCAATATACGTAGTACCTTAACTACTCACAAAGTTATACATACAGGAGACAAACCATATCACTGTAATATCTGTGCTAAATCATTCTCTGGGAAAAGTAGCCTAACTAGTCACAACCATTTACCTACAGATGAGAAGCCATATTGCTGTGAGATCTGTGGTAAATCATTCACTAAAAGTAGTACCTTAACTACTCACAACCATTTACATACAGGTGAGAAGCCATATCACTGTGATATCTGTGATAAAACATTCCCTCGAAGTGATGCATTAACTAAACACTTACGTACCCATACAGGAGACAAGCCATACCACTGTGACATCTGTGGTAAATCATTCTCTCAAAGTAGTCACTTAACCAGACACAAACATATACATACAGTAGACAAGCCATACCACTGTGATATCTGTGGTAAATCATTCACTGAGAGTAGTTATTTAACTAGCCACAAACGTATACATACAGGAGACAAGCCATACCACTGATATCTGTGGTAAATCATTCTCTCGAAGTAGTCACTTAACTTCCCACAAACGTATACATACAGCAGACAAGCCATATCACTGTGATATCTGTGGTAAATCTTTCTCTGGTAGTGGTATCTTAACTAACCACAAACGTATACATACAGGAGACAAGCCAAACCACTGTGATATCTGTGGTAAATCATTCTCTCAACGTAGTAACTTAACGGGGCATATACGTACCCATACAGGAGACAAGCCATATCACTGTGATACCTGTGGTATATCATTCTCTGGAAAAAGTAGCCTAACTACTCACAAACTCATACATGCAGAGAAATCTTAATGCATTGACATCAGTGATAAATCCTCTCAAAATTGTGAATTAATGAGAATACAAATATATATCAGTGTAATATCTGTGGTAAATCATTCTCTTTCTATGCTACATTAACTTCACACAAACATTTACAGGTGGGAAGCCATATCACTTTGATATGTTTGGAAAATATATCTTTTAATGGAGCCATTTAACTAAATATATGCATAGATGAGGGAAACCATATCATCATCATCATCATTTTACGTCTGCTTTTCCCTGCTTGCAAGGGTGGGATGGGTCCTATTCAACACAGTATCACTCCACTTGTCACGGTCCTTTGTCATCTCCACCGTGAGCTTCAGAGGTCTGCCCTTACCACCTCAGCCCATGTAAATCATTTTCTAATTTTGGTTTCACCAAACACTAACATACAGGAGAGGAACTGTATCACTGTGGTGTCTGTGATAAATCCTTCTCTAAATGTTGTGGCTTCCCTACACACTAACATATACAGGAGAGGAACCATATCACTGTGGTGTCTGTGCTAAATAATTCTCTAAATGTTGTGGCTTCACTACACACTAACACATACAAGAGAGGAACCATATCACTGTGGTGTCTGTGATAAATAATTCTCTTGTAAAGGTTACTTGATGCAACACAAACACAATCAGACAAGATAAAAACCATGTCACTCACCTAAAATAGTGCCACCAATGTTGTTAATATTTTAAATAAAACTGTTTTACTAAGAAATTATTCTCCTTTCATTTAGAAGTTGTAACCAAGACTTGTGCTGACTAAACTGTATTGTTCAGAATTGACATACGTTATATATATGTGAATGTATGTGTTAGAAATTTGTGTCCATGTATATGTTTGTATATAAGTATGTGCATATCATCATCATCATCATCATTTTACGTCTGCTATTCCCTTCTTGCAAGGGTGGGACTGAACTGATTCTGGCTTGATTTCTACAGCTGGATGCCCTTCCTAACACCAACCTCATTTACAGAGAGTGCTGGGTGCTTTTTTGCCGTGGCACCTCCACGACCACTTTGCAGTGGAATGATATGAACCCCAGTCCCTATCATCTCATTTCTACAGCTGAGTAAACTGGAGCAATGTGAAATAAAGTGTCTTGCTCAAGGAAACAACACATCACACAGTCTGAGAATTGAACTCACAACATTTCGAATACAAGGCCAATGCTCTAACCACTAAGACATGTGCCTCCACTGTGCATATCTGTATTTGATTTATTTATTATGTATGTGTGTATATGTACATCAACTTCATCAACATCATCACTGTTTTTATGTCTGTTTTTCTATGCTTCCTTGGGTTGGACATGTCCTTCTCAACATGGCATCTTTCAACTTGTCGTGTTCCTTTGTCATCTCCTCTGTGAGAGTCAGTTATTTGAAGTCAGTTCACACAGCCTCTGTCCAGGTCTTTCTTGGTCTACCTCTACTATGGCTTCCTTCTACTGGGATGTCCTGGCACTTCTTCACCCAGCTGTCATTATCCATGTGTATCACATGTCAGTACCAATGCAGTCTTCTCTCTTACACATCTCTTAAGATCCCTCTTAAACCCAGCTTCTCGCTCAACTTGTCCAAGCTCTGCCTTTCTCTCACACTTAAATGGCACATCCAATGAAGCATGGTTGCTTCATTTCTCTCCAGTCTACACTTTTTTCTGCTGTCACAGCCCTTGTTTCACTACCATGCAGCATCATATTTTATTGGCAGGTGTTATACAGTCATCCTCCACTGCTAATTAAGTCAGAGAAGCTATCAACCACTTCTATGTCTGTATAATTACTTGTGTATCTTTATGTGTCTGTATATTTATGTGTATACATCTGCATAGATTTGCAGTATATGATACAGCCGGGAGAACATCTCATATTATCTGGGTCCTTCTAGCAGATCCAGCATGTGACATATATATATATATATTATATATATATGTATAATATATATTTATTAAAATAACAGATTAAAGTTTAAGCAAAGAATCGCTTTTATTATATATATTACTGTATAATATATATATACATATATATACATATATATATATATATATATCGTCAGTCGATTGACTTTCGTCAAATTGGACCGAAGAGACAATGTTTCCATTGGTCTTTCCAATTGCTAATACTATCTATTGGTCACAAGTCAAGGTAGAAGGAGCAACGTGAAATAAAGTGTCTTGGTCAAGGACATAACACATCACTCGGTCCGAGAATTGAACTCACAATCTTTCAATTACAAGCCCAGTGCTCTAACCACTAAGCCATATATATTATATATATATTACTAGCAGAATGGCCCGGAGATCGCTAAAGCACCTAATGCGGTCCCTAGGACATCGAAAATTTGAAATTTTTCTCCTCTAAACACTCACAGGACTATAAGTATTACATGTGTAAAGTTTGAAAACAATCGGTTGGGTGGTTCTTCAGTTTTAGGGACATTCTCTGTTTTAGATATATAGACTAGCAGAAAACCATCTGTGGGCGGTTTTCTGCTAGTATATATATATATTACACACACAGTAATGTATATATATTTCTGTGTGTGTATATATATATATATATATATATATTACACACACAGAAATGTATATATATTTCTGTGTGTATATATATATATATTACACACACACAGAAATGTATATATGTTTCTGTAGCACTCCTCAATTCCCCCCTCTCTCCCTCCCGCTATCCCCCTCTTGTAGTCTGTCTCTTTCTTTCACTCTTACTCTCTCTCTACGCGTGCGCAAAAAACATTCGCACGCGCACACATGTTCCCACTGTCGGACAGACAGACACACAGAGATTGCTGGTTATATATTATAAGGAGATATATATATTATATTATATATTAATAAGAGGAATTCCAACTTTGTCTGATTTACTCGTTTTATTTACAATCCTTTAAAATATATATAATATGGTATTATAATGAAATAGTATGATAGAATATTAAATTCTAAGTGTTCATTGAACAAGTACTTTCATGCTTTCGCAATCTTCAGGTTCATGATATGTGGTGACAGTCGAGTTTGCAATTTTCAAATATATATATATATGTTATATATATTATATGATATATATATATTATATTATATATATATATCATCATCATCATCGTTTAACGTCCCTGTTCCACGCTTGCATGGGTTTGGATGGGAGTTTTCCCACTTGAGGCAAGAGTGGTTGTCTTGCTTGCATAGGACTGTCTGGCGGGTTTTCTACAGCTGGATGCCCTTCCTAACACCAACCACATTTACAGTGTGGGACTGGGAGGTTTTTACCGTGTTGCCTACACGGTCACATTACAGCGTGGACTGTGTGTTTTTTTGTCGTGACACCTACACAAACTCGTTTGTTTCGGCCTGGATGTTGTGGCACCAACATAACTTTGCATTGAAGGGGGCGGTGTGGATGGGGTGGGACGGGGGTGTATTTTGTTAGAGATGCCTACTGACTACTAGGATTTATATATAATATCATCATCATTTCATTTTACGTCCACTTTTTCCCTGCTTGCAGGGGTGGGATGGGAACTGATGCTGGCTTGATTTCTACAGCTGGATGCCCTTCCTAACGACAACCTCATTTACAGTGAGTGCTGGGTGCTTTTTTTGCCATGGCACCTCCACGACCACTTTGCAGTGGAATGATAGGGACCCCATTCCCTATCATCTCATTTCTACAGCTGAGTAAACTGGAGCAATGTGAAATAAAGTGTCTTGCTCAAGGAAACAACACATCACCCGGTCTGAGAATTGAACTCACAACCTTTCGATTGCAAGGCCAATGCTCTAACCACTAAGCCATGTGCCTCCATAATATATATATATTATATATATATCAACCCACACTATAAAGTGGACATGTAGGCACCACAGAAGAAAAGTACCCAGCACTCAGTGTAAATGAGGTTGGTGTTAGGAAGGGCATCCAGCTGTAGAAATCAAGCCAAAATCAGGTCCCGTATGAGCAAGACAAGGTCAGCCAACCGGACACTGCCCACATCAGGACAACCCGTCTAACCCATGCTAGCATAGAAGAACGGACGTAAAACAGTGATGATGATGGTATATATATATTATGGTGAATTGGCAGTATCGGTAGAGGGTCGGACGCCATGCTTTCCAGCATAGTTACGTGCCTTTATGGTCTGAGTTCAAATCCCGTCGAGGTCAACTTTTCCTTTCATCCTTACGGGGTCGATAAAATAAAGTACCAGTAATGTACTGGGTAATTGCTGGCCTTGTGCCAAAAGTAGAAACAATTATTGTATATATATCATATATTATATATATATATACAGGCTGTGGACGATATTTGTTCGCAAGATTACTATCTAAGAAAAAAATAACACAGTAGTTTTATTTTTTAAGATTTATTTATCAAACTTGGGTCAGTTTGTCTTCATGACTTGTTCTTTCAATCTCACTCGATAAACCCGCCATTGGCTTTGATGATGGCCTCAAGGCAGCCTCGGAACTGGCTACAGGCCTTCGTGACTTAGGCCCCTAAAGGCACTTGTGATCCTGGGCTTCAGATCATCTTTCGTATTGCAGCTGGATCTGTTAGTGTCTCGTTCCACTGCACCCCACACAAAGAAGTCAAGGGGGTTGCAGTCAGACTAGCTGGGAGGCCAGATATCAGGGGAAGTGTGGTCGAAGAAGTTCTCTGACAGCCAGGCTTGGATCTTTCGGCTGGTATGGCAGGGCGCTGAGTCTTGCTGCCACACGTACGGCCTACCTGCAGCTACCTGGTCGATCCAGGGCTTTACTACCTCGCTCAGAACGCGGATGTAGCCATCGGTGTTCAGCTTGAGACCTTCAGGGAAGCAGTGAGGGGATATTATGTCACCTTGACTGCTGACGACACCTAAGACCAATGTTGTCGCTGGAAACTTTATCTGCATGACTCTTGGCACGGCTTTGGATGAGACAGCGAGCCACATGTTGTTCTGGGAGTTGATTTTCTGGTCTTATTTGTCCTCTCGGCGCTGAGTCCAAGAAGAACTCTGTGTCTCTTCCACAAATTTGGAGGTTCAAAGTTATTCATAATCAATTATTCTGAAAATAATGGAAATATAGTCACTGTTTTTATGAGGACAAGAGTGACAACGGAAGTAAAAGAAATTTGCATAAAATTAGCAGTTGAAAATTGCGACCAAATATCGTCCACAGCTGTATATTTATATATCATATATACATATATACATCCATAAATATATATATACATATATATTCATTGATGTCCTCTCTTTAAGCCTTTTTCCTGCTGATTCAATCTTATATATCGTCTTGCAGGCTAAATAGGGGGTATTGTAGTGACCTACATTCAGAGGGCTCATGGATACATTCTCTGTGCGTTGTTTGGCTCAGTTCAACCAATCACTACCAGCGTAGGAAAATGTATCTCGACCTTCGCCCAGAAGGAAAAATTCCAGCGGAGATTCGAAACTCTCTCTCTCTTGCAGCTCAAGAGACATTCTTCTAACCTTTGTAATCTGTAAATAAATTATATATAAACAATTACAAAGTCGTACGATGCTATTTTCCACAACATTGCTTTTAACATCTTCAATGGTGACTTCCGTCATACAATACACAAATACACACATTCTCAACACAAACATCTACTAAACGTAAGAGTTTAAAGAAAGGAAAGTCTGTAATGGATAATTTCACTGGTATTTCTAGCAGTCAGTGACACTACGTCGATATATAATTGATATTTTATTGTGTGATACCTTTTCATTTACTATCGATTAAATACGATTGGAACTGTCTGAATGTATTAAATTATATCAGGGACTTTTAACTAATGAAACCGGTAAGGGAGTTAAATCATTTCCAATGACAAAGAGTACCTGCTGTCTTTTAATCTAATTATATCTTGTGTAACAATTACATATATATATATATATACACAATTTTAATTCCCCGACATCAGTCTTACACTGTCATATCTATTCTTACTTTACAATTGTGTCTACTAAGAGTTCCATTACAATCTGTAGTAGTAAAACTACTATTTCACCAGAACATCTGCTATCAGTCAATTATAGACAATATATATATTTTAGACCACATATCAACCTAATATATATATATTTCCTATCAAATCTGTAGCTAAAGACATAAAGTCAGCCTCACTACTTCATTCTGACAAGATATCAATTTATGACTAAAGATGAAGAAGATACACCAACGTTAATGTCGTGAAATAAAGCTGATAACATTGAAACTTCTAATTTGATAACAAAGAGATTATTTCTTCGGTTGTTTAGTAAAAACTAACAACACAATACATTGATTATATGTGAAGGAGGTAAGTTGACAAAGATTTACTTAATGTCTATATTAATGCGTGTTAATAATATAATTATGTGAACCCTACAACGACCCAGTAATTATATACAAGTGAAAATATATATAACAACATTAGAAAAATATATTTCTTCCTCCACTTTTATAGATAGAAAAAGCACTTCCAAACTGAAATGTTGATGTGATATTTTTCAATCATCAGATTCCACTGTTACATGTGATATAAAATATATTGTTATCATGACTGTCTTTATTATTTAATATACCTCCGTCTATATTTCAACCACTGGAACAACCTCAAACAAGAAACAGTTGTCACACCCTCAGTCAACATTTTAATGTAAGATATCGAAATAAAGGGCACTGTCGTGGTATTAGCTGTCAGAAAGAAGGTGACGTCAGTCGTCAACCTTCTCAATCCTTTATTTCCGTATCACTATTCCGTTTATTTACGTTTATGATTTTATTTATGGGGACCAAATAACCCCGTAATTTTCGAGAGAAACGATAATATACAATCTTATTTAACATGTGCATTAAAAACTACACTAGCTGTTACAATTGTAATTAACGTGTAAGAACTTAAATGAAAATATAGGTGGCCCTTAAAAGGGCCGGTGTTGAAACAAGTCATGGTTATCAAATTAGAAAACAAATTTAAGTTCAACACCGGCCCTTTTAAGGGCCACCTATATTTTCATTTAAGTTCTTGCACGTTAATTACAATTGTAACAGCTAGTGTAGTTTTTAATACACATGTTAAATAAGATTGTATATTATCGTTTCTCTCGAAAATTACGGGGTTATTTGGTCCCCATATTATTTTTTAATAAGTGTATCTCATCGTAAACGTATCTCTTAGAAAATCCTAAACATAAATAAAGGGAATAGTGATACGGAAATAAAGGATTGAGAAGGTTGACGAATGACGTCACCTTCTTCTACTTTCACTTCTGACAGCTAATACCATGACACTGCCGAAATATATGTTATGAGTGTATATAGATAGATGTATGTTGTGTGTGTATATATACAGTAATGCCCCGCTATATCGCGGTTCACTTTTCGCGGTCCCGTTACATCGCGGGGATTTCTTTGGAACGTATCTAATTTCCTATCGCGGTAATCCTCGCCACATCGCGGATTATTCGTTAGAACATATCTAGTTTCTTATCGCGGTACGTCTGAATAAAAAGTGTTTAAAATTTAAACTTATTAAATAAGTTTCAATGTTATTAAAGTGTATATCGTAAGGATGGGACATCTTAAGGCTTCAATTATGAACAAATGTTTATATTTTTCATTCCATTACTGATTGTGTTTTGCTCTAATCTACTACAAACCCTTCATAGATTGACGGGAGATGTGCAGTGTATTACCAAGTGGCTACCGTGGTTGGCAATAGTCCTCATTGGTAACTAGTGGTATGATAGTTGGTGGTAGTTTCTCTACGATCGTTACTGGCTGTTTTTGGTGTTTAAATACAAAAGTGTGTATTAATGAGTCTATATGTACTTAAAGCATGTATGAGAGGTATTTTAAGGCTTAAACTATGGAAACAACGGTTGTCTTTATGGTCTCTCTATATCACGGTTGGTTCTGGAACGTATCCTGTCTTAGTGGTTAGAGCATTGGGCTTACAATTAAAAGGTGGTGAGTTCAATTCTCGGACCGTGTGATGTGTTGTGTCCTTGAGCAAGACACTTTATTTCACGTTGCTCCAGTTTACTCAGCTGTAGAAATGAGTTGTGATGTCACTGGTGCCAAGCTGTATCGTCCATAACCTTTCTCTTGGACATATATATATAGTGTATATATACTGTATAATATATATAGTGTATATATACTGTATAATATATATAGTGTATATATACATTGTGTATATATATAGTATATATATATACGTTGTGACGTCACTGGTGCCAAGCTGTATTGGCCATTGCCGTTCTCTTGGACATCATATATAGTGTATATATATACTGTATAATATATATATAGTGTATATATACTGTACACAGTGTATATATGTATATCATCATCACTGTTTTACGTCCCTTCTTCCAAGGTAGTATGGGTTCGACAGGTTGTCCTGTTGTGGGCAGTGCCAGGTAGGGTGACCTTGTCTTGCTCAGATGGGAACTGATTTTGGCTTGATTTCTACAGCTGGATGCCCTTCCTAACACCAACTTCACAGTGAGTGATGGGTGCTATTTTGTTGTGACACCTCCATGGCCACTCTACAGTGGGAGAGGGTGGGGGCATATTGTCTATATGCTTCAGCTTTGGCTTGTACCCGTGAGAAGTCGGGTCTTCTATATTACTGTGTGAAGCCAGAGGTCACGGTCCGGTGTCATCGCCTTCGGGTGGTGCAATTGGGTAAGGTCAGCTTTCATCACCTCATCCCAGGTCTTCTTGGGTCCCCCCACTCCATGGCTTCCATCGACTTCTAGTGCTCTGCATCTGTTTATGTAGCTTTCATCCTTCATACACATCACATGTCTATACCAACACAACCTCCTCTCCTGCACACAGCATTTGATTCCTCTGATGCTCAGTCTCTCTCAATTTGTTAATGCTTTGCTGTTCGCGTATATTACTATTACACATCCATCGGAGCATGCAAGCTTCGTTTCTTTCTAATCTACGCAAGTCTTCTACACACAGCACCCAGGTCTCACTACCATGTAACATTGCTGTTCGTATGCACACATCATACTGTCTGTCTTTCATTTTGAGGGAAAAGCCTTTTGTAGCTAGCAGTGGCAATAGCTCCCTGAATTTCTTCAATCCCGTCGTTACCCTGGTTACTGTACTTTCAGAACAACCACCTCCGCTGCTTATTCGGTCATCTAGGTAGCAAAAGCTGTCTATTGTTTCTACAGAGCTCTCCCAGAGTTTGGTGGTGCTTGTTTCTTTAGTTCTGCCATAGATGCAGCTATAAGTGTAAGATCATCCGCATATAGGAGTTCCTATGGGCATTCGGTCTTAAACTCTTCTGTTATAGCCTGCAATACTATAATAAACAGGAGAGGGCTAAGAACAGAGCCCTGGTGGACACCGACCTGTATGCTAAATTCCCCGCTATAGTAATTATTAACTCTTTGCTGACTGCTCCCCTATACATGGCATGTACAGCTTTCACAAGCCAATAATCTACTCCTAGTTTTCTAAAAGGCCACCAGATTATAGCAAGGGGCACTCTGTCGAAGACTTTTTCCAGATCGCCTACAAGGACTCTAGTGGACTCTCCTCTCCATCTAGTCTCTTGCCCAGAGCATACATCAATATCCTTTCACTCTAGCATGTCTATAATTTCTCCTTCCCTTCCTTCCATTGTGCTTATGTTGATGCTGCCAACTAAGAGTTTTGGACATTTGCCATCATTTCTGGGAGAGGGTGAATTTTTGTGGGGGAGTGTGTATGCTTCCTGTCTCTGAATTAAAGCTTCGCATGGGAGCTTGGTAACTCACAGATTCATATTCATTTATTTATTCGGGGTTGTTCCATTTATCCTTCACTCCTCCATACATAACAGTAATCAAGAATTCTTTGGTGCAGGGCTAGAAGGACAGTAGTAGTAATGGCAGGGTTTGTTTGGGACTGGTAAGGGCTAGAAGGACAGTAGTAGTAATGGCAGAGTTTGTTGGGGCTGGTAAGAGCTAGATGGACAGTAGTAGTAATGGCAGAGTTTGTTGGGGCTGGTAAGAGCTAGATGGACAGTAGTAGTAATGGCAGAGTTTGTTGGGGCTGGTAAGGGCTAGAAGGACAGTAGTAGTAATGGCAGAGTTTGTTGGGGCTAGTAAGGGCTAGAAGGACAGTAGTAGTAATGGCAGAGTTTGTTGGGGCTAGTAAGGGCTAGAAGGGCAGTAGTAGTAATGGCATAGTTTGTTGGGGCTAGTAAGGGCTAGGAGGACAGTAGTAGTAATGGCAGAGTTTGTTGGGGCTAGTAAGGGCTAGGAGGACAGTAGTAGTAATGGCAGAGTTTGTTGGGGTAGTAATGGGTAAGGACATGTTGCTGAGGTATGATTGGTGAAATAGCCTATGGTGGTGAGTGGGAAATTGTGAGATAGGTAGCCATCATGACATATATCATCACAGGAGATTTGGGGGAAATAAGCAGATATAAGTAGACATATTAGACAAGGAAAATATGCAAGAATTTCGAAGATGGACACTTAGCTTTGGAAACACCGAAATGAATGAGTGAGAGAAAGGGGAGGTAATGGCGGGGGTTCGGGATAAGTTTGTAGAGAAAGACACAATGTCCAACATGGTTTATATCAAAAACAAGGTCGAAGTATATACGTTGTGGAAACAAGTGAATGATAATAATAATAACGTAAACAGAACATTTTGAAACTGGGGAAGAGAGATAGCTGTAGAATAGAAATAATCTATGGATGTCTGGGATATAAGTTATATATATATGTTGTGATGTCACTGGTGCCAAGCTGTATCAGCCATTGCCTTTCCCTTGGACAACATATATAGTGTATGATAGATATTGTACACAGTGTATATATGTATATATATATATATATATATATATATATATATATATATATATAGTGTATATATATGTTGTGATGTCACTGGTGCCAAGCTGTATCAGCCATTACATTTCCCTTGGACAACATATATAATGTATGATAGATATTGTACACAGTGTATATATATATATAGTGTATATATATGTTGTGATGTCACTGGTGCCAAGCTGTGTCAGGCATTGCCTTTCCCTTGGACATATATATATAGTGTATATATACTGTATAATATATATAGTGTATATTTATGTTGTGATGTCACAAGTGCCAAGCTGTATCGGCCATAGCCTTTCTCTTGGACAACATACAACATATATAGGGTATTATATATACTGTACACAGTGTATATATACATCATCATCATCATCGTTTAACGTCTATCCATGGGTTTGGACGTGGGTTTTCTATGGCTGGATGCCCTTCCTAACACCAACCACATTTACAGTGTGGACTGGGAGGTTTTTACCGTGTTACCTACACGGCCACATTACAGCGTGGACTGTGTTTTTATTTTTGTCGTGACACCTACACGACCTCATTTGTTTCAGACTGGATGTTGTGGTACCAACATAACTTCACATTTAAGGGGGTGGGGGTGTATTTTGTTAGAGGTGCCTACTGACTGTTGCTTTCAGCAGGTTCACTTTCAAGGATTGCCACTGTTCCTCTATATTGCATGTCTCTAATTGATCTTCCTTATTGTCAAAGGCATCAAGTAATAGGCTTTTAAATTTGTCACTGGCTATGGGGTCCTTTAACTTCCATAATCTTCTACTCAAGGTAGTCTACAATTTACCAATATAGAAATATAAAATTTCCACTGTTAAATCTATCTCTGCTTCTAAAGTATTCTGTATTATCTCATACTGTTTCTTTCTTATTTCAGAATACCAGATGACATTGGGATAAATTATTATTTTCAATCTTGGATACATCACCTCTATTTATCATCATTTTAAAACTAAAACATTCTAAGCAGAACTTATATAACACTGTTTATATAAATCTCTCGTAATATTACTGTGAAATATTTCCTCAAAACTGAGTTTATTTTCTTCACTGTGAGATGATTTTGTATTTTAACTAAACTTGGATGAAAAAGAAGTTTGTATTATTTTCAGATGTTAACTGAAATATAGTTGAGGGAAATATAGAAGAAGAAATATTTTATAAGAAATATAATATAAAAAAAATTACAAGGAAAACATCTGTATATTCTGTTGAAGAAGGAATAATTATGGAAAATAATTGACAAAGAAGATTAAATGCGAAACACAATCTAAAGTGTTTAGTATTCCTGCTGAGACGACGAAGGTTAGAGAAGAGAAGCCATATCACTGTGATATCTGGTCAATAATTTAATAAACTTAGTACCTTAACTACTCACAAAGTTATACATACAGGAGATAAGCCATATTGTGATATCTGTGGTAAATAATTCTCTCGAAGTAGTGACTTAACTTCTCACAACGTACCCATACAGGACATAAGCCATATCACAGTGAAATCTGTGGTAAATCATTCTCTCTCAGCAGTTACTTAACTGATCACAAACCTACCCATACAGGAGGCATGCCATATCACTGTGATATCTGCAGTAAATCATTCTCTAATAGTAGTACCCTAACTTCTCACATACATACCCATACGGGTGAGAAACCATATCGCTGCGATATCTGTGGTAAATCATTCTCTCAACGTAGTCACTTAACTCGACACAAACGTACACATACAGGAGACAAGCCATATCACTGTGATATCTGTGGTATATCATTCTCTCAAAGTAGTCACTTAACTACACATGAACGTACACATACAGGAGACAAGCCATACCACTGTGATATCTGTGGTAAATCTTTCTCTGTAAGTGGTACCTTAACTAGACACAAACGCACACATACGGGAGACAAGCCATATCACTGTGATATCAGTGGTATATCATACTCTGATGGTAGTCACTTAACTAAACACAAACGTATACATACAGGAGACAAGCCATATCACTGTGATATCTGTGGTAAATCATTCTCTCAAAATAGTAACTTAACTAGCCACAAACATATACATACAGGAGACAAGCCATATCACTGTGATATCTGTGGTAAATCATTCTCTCAAAATAGTAACTTAACTAGCCACAAACATATACATACAGGAGACAAGCCATATAACTGTGATATCTGTGGTAAATCATTCTCTGATGGTAGTACCTTCACTAGACACAAACGTATACATACAGGAGACAAGCCATATAACTGTGATATCTGTGGTAAATCATTCTCTCAAAGTAGTACCTTAACTAGCCACAAACGTACCCATACAGGAGACAAGCCATATCACTGTGATATCTGTGGTAAATCATTCTCTCAACGTGGTCCCCTAACTAGCCACAAACGTACCCATACAGGAGACAAGCCATGTCACTGTGATATCTGTGGTATATCATTCTCTGGGGAAAGTAGCCTAACTACTCACAAACTCATACATGCAGAGGAGAAATCTTAATGCATTGACATCAGTGACAAATCCTCGCAAAATTGTGAATTAATGAGAATACAAATATATATCGGTGTAATATCTATGGTAAATCATTCTCTTTCAATGTTACATTAACTTCACACAAACATATACAGGTGGGAAGCCATATCACTTTGATATGTTTGCAAAATATATCTTTTAATGCAGCAATTTAACTAAATATATGCATAGATGAGGCAAACCATATCATCATCATCATTTTACGTCCGCTTTTCCCTGCAAGCATCTCTCTACTTGTCACGGTCCTTTGTCATCTACACCGTGAGCTTCAGAGGTTTGCCCTTACCACCTCAGCCCATGTAAATCATTTTCTAATTTTGGTTTCACTAGACACTAACATCCAGAAGAGGAACCATATCACTGTGATGTCTGAATAAATCCTGCTCTGAAATGTTGTGGCTTGACTAGACACTAACATATACAGGAGAGAAACCATATCACTGTGATGTCTGTGGTAAATAATTCTCTATATGTTTTGGCTTCCCTACACACCAACATATACAGGAGAGGAACCATATCACTGTGGTGTCTGTGGTAAATAATTCTCTTGTAAAGGTTACTTGATGCAACACAAACACAATTAGACAAGATAAAAACCATGTCACTCACCTAAAATTGTGTCACCAATGTTGTTAATATTTTGAATAAAACTGTTTTACTAAGAAATTCTTCCTTCATTTTATTTGTAGAAGTTGTAACCAAGACTTGTGCTGACAAAACTGTATTGTTTAGAAATGACATACGCTACATATATGTGAATGTATGTGTGTAGAAATTTGTGTCCATGTATATGTTTGTATGTGCATATCTGTATTTGATTTATTTATTATGTATGTGTGTATATGTATGTCATCTTCATCAACATCATCACTGTTTTTATGTCTGTTTTTCTATGCTTCCTTGGGTTGGACATGTCCTTCTCAACATGGCATATTTCAACTTGTCGTGTTCCTTTGTCATCTCCTCTGTGAGAGTCAGTCATTTGAAGTCAGTTCACACAGCCTCTGTCCAGGTCTTTCTTGGTCTACCTCTCCTATGGCTTCCTTCTACTGGGATATCCTGGCACTTCTTCACCCAGCTGACATTATCCATATGTATCACATGTCCGTACCAATGCAGTCCTCTCTCTTACACATCTCTTAAGATCCCTCTTAAACCCAGCTTCTCCCTCAACTTGTCCAAGCTCTGCCTTTCTCTCTCACTTAAATGCCACATCCAATGAAGCATGGTTGCTTCATTCCTCTCCAGTCTACACTTTTTTTCTACTGTCACAGCCCTTGTTTCACTACCATGCAGCATCATATTTTATTGGCAGGTGTTATACAGTCATCCTCCACTGCTAATTAAATCACAGAAGCTATCAACCACTTCTATGTGTGTATAATTACATGTGTATCTTTATGTGTTTGTGTATATATGTGTATACATCTGCATAGATTTGCAGTATATGATACAGCCGGGAAAACATCTCATATTATCTGGGTCCTTCTAGCAGATCCAGCAAGTGGCACATATATATATATGTATAATATATATATATATACATATATATATCGTCAGTCGATCGACTTTCGTCAAATTGGACCAAAGAAACAATGTTTCCATTGGTCTTTCCAATTGCTAATACTATCTATTGGTCACAACTCCAGGTAGAAGGAGCAACATGAAATAAAGTGTCTTGCTCAAGGACATAACACATCACCCAGTCCGAGAATTGAACTCACAACCTTTCAATTACAAGCCCAGTGCTCTAACCACTAAGCCATATGTATTATATATATATTCCTAGCAGAATGGCCCAGAGATCGCTAAATTGCCTCATGCGGTCTCTAGGGCATTGAAAATTTGAAATTTTTCTCCTCAAAACACTCACAGGACTATAAGTATTACATACGTAAAGTTTGAAAACAATCGGTTGGGTGGTTCTTGAGTTTTAGGCATTCTCTATTTTAGATATATAGATATATATATTATATTATATATATATATATGTGATATATATATATCACATATATATATATTAAATATATTATATATATATCAACCCACACTATAAAGTGGACATGTAGGCACCATGGAAGAAATGTACCCAGCACGCATTGTAAATGAGGTTGGTGTTAGGAAGGGCATCCAGCTGTAGAAATCAAGTCAAAATCAGTTCCCGTATGAGCATGACAAGGTCAGCCAACTGGACATTGCCCACAACAGGACAACCCGTCTAACCCATGCTAGCATAGAAGAACGGACGTAAAACAGTGTTGATGAATATATATATATCATCATCATCATCATCATTCTACGTCTGTTTTTCCCTGCTTGCAAGGGTGGCACGGGTCATTCAATAAAAGTAGTACCTTAACTAGACACAAACATATACATACAGGAGACAAGCCATATCACTGTGATATCTGTGGTATATCATTCTCTCTAAGTAGTAACTTAACCACACATAAATGTACACATACAGGAGACAAGCCATATCACTGTGATATCTGTGGTATATCATTCTCTCTAAGTAGTAACTTAACTACACATAAATGTACACATACAGGAGACAAGCCATATTACTGTGATATCTGTGGTAAATCATTCTCTCTAAGTGGTACCTTAACTAGCCACAAACGTACCCATACAGGAAACAAGCCATATCACTGTGATATCTGTGGTAAATCATTCTCTCTAAGTGGGACCTTAACTAGCCACAAACGTACCCATACAGGAAACAAGCCATATCACTGTGATATCTCTGGTAAATCATTCTCTCTCAGTGGTACCTTAACTAGCCATAAACGTACCCATACAGGAGACAGGCCGTATCACTGATATCTGTAGTATATCATTCTCTGGGAAAAGTAGCCTAGCTACTCACAAACTTATACATGCAGAAGAGAAATCATAACGCATTGACATCAGAAATAAATCATTCCCTCAAATTCGTGAATTAATGAGAATACAAATACATATCAATGTGACATCTGAGAGAAACCATTCTCTTTGAATGTTACACACAAACATATACATACAGCTGGGAAGCCATATCACTTTGATATATTTGGTAAATCTTTCTCTAAATGTTGTGACTTCACTAGACACTAACATCTACAGGAGAGGAACCATATCACTATGATGTCTGTGGTAAATCTTTCTCTAAATTCTGTGACTTCATTAGACACTAACATCTACAGGAGAGGAACCATATCACTGTGATGTCTGTGATAAATCGTTCTCTTCTAAAGATTATTTAATGCAACACAATTAGACAAGATGAAAACCATGTCACTCACCCAAAATAGTGCCACCAATGTTGTTAATATCTTGAATAAAACTGTTTTACTAAGAAATTATTCTCCTTTCATTTTATTTGTAGAAGTTGTAACCAAGAGTTTTGCCGACAAAACTGTATTGTTCAGAATTTACACACGTTATATATATGTGAATGTATGTGTGTAGAAATTTGTCTCCATGTATATGTTGTATCTATGTTTGTATATACGTATGTTCATATCTGTGTTTGATTTATTTGTGTATGGATGTGTGTATATGTACGTCATCTTCATCAACATCATCACTGTTTTTATGTCCGTTTTGCCATGATTCCTTGGGTCGGACAGGTCCTTCTCAACATGGCATCTTTCAACTTGTCGTGTTCCTTTGTCATCTCCTCTGTGAGAGTCAGTTCTTTGCAGTCAGTTCACACAGCCTCTGTCCAGGTCTTTCTTGGTCTACCTCTACTATGGTTTCCTTCTACTGGGATTTCCTGGCACTTCTTCACGCAGCGGTCATTATCCATGTGTATCACATGTCGTACAAACACAGTCTTCTCTCTTACACACCACTTCAGATCACTCTTAAACCCAGCTTCTTCTTGTACTCGTCCAAGCTCTGCCTTTCTCTTACACTTCCATAACATATCCGACAAAGCATGGTTGTTGCATTTCTCTCCAGTCTACATATCCTCTGCAGTCACAGCCCTTGTTTAGTTACCATGCATCATTGTACATCACCCACATGTGTCATACAGTTGTCCTTTTGTACAGAGATAGAAACCTTTTGTGGTGAACTGTTGCAGTAGCTCTCTAAACTTTTTCCATCCTACCCTTATTCTAGCTATTCATCTTTCAGAGCAGCCCCCGCCACTGCTAATTAAGTCACCTAGATTGCAAAAGCTATCAACCACTTCTATGTATGTCTAATTACATATATAATTAAGCCTGACAATTCCACCACTAAAGATTTACCTCCCTTTTTGACAATATGAAACTCTCCTCTGTTTGGTGTGAAAATTGTTGGAGGAAAGAACTTCGTTCTAATATATTTGTCAGCATGCCTAATGAAGGGTCTGTTTGGAAGTGCCTCCCCCATTAAACAGTGGTGGCCATAAGTGGACTCAGAAACCAATGGTCACACATACATGTTATGTGTATGAAACATTATTTACACTAAAGGCGGCGGATTGGCAGTGTCGGTAGAGGGACGGACGCCATGCTTTGCAGCAAAGAGTTACGGCCCTTTATGGTCTGAGTTCAAATCCCGCCGAGGTTAACTATGCCTTTTATCCTTACGGGGTCGATAAAATAAAGTACCAGTGATACACTGGGATAATTGCTGGCATTGTGTCAAAAGTAGAAACAATTATTTACACTAAAGAGACTATGGGTACACCAGAGATTTAGTGGGATACATAGTGAGTTAGCTAAGAATGTAGGGTTTACAAGGGGTCACTGCACTGGAGCAGTAAGAAGCAATCACTTTAGGAGACAAGCTCTATCAAATATTTAAAGGATTCTGTAGAAGCAGTTGACAGTTTCTGTTACCAGGGTGACCAAATTAGCAGTGGAGGTAGGTGTTCTGAAAGTACAGTAACCAGAGTAAGAACAAGATGGCAAAGGTTTAGGGTGTTACTACTGCTGCTAGCTACAAAAGGTTGTTTCATCAAATTGATGTCTGCATATGAACAGCAATGCTGCATTGCAGTGAGATCTGGGTGCTGTGTGCAGAGGACCTCAGAAGATTGGACAGAAATGAAGCTTGAATTCTCCAATGGATGTGTAATATTAATATACATGAAGAGCAAAATGTAAATAAACTGAGAGAGAACCTGGGCATGAGAGGGATAAGATACAGTATGCAGGAGAGGAGATTGCTGTGGTATGGACATGTGATATGTATGAAGGTAGAGATGCTGTATAAAAGGTTGACTGCTTGAAATTGATGGAAGAGGAAGACCTAGGAAAGCTTGGGATGAGGAGGTAAAAACTGACCTGACACCATTGTACCTCTCAAAGGTGATGACACAGGATTGAAATCACTGGCGTTATACAGTACTGCAGGAGACCTGTATTCCCATATCCACGGGTTCAAGCAACATTTAGTGGTTTGAAGTATGCTCCACTTTTCCTCCTCCCCACATCTTAACACTCCACCCCCTTACCAGCTAAGTACACCACCCTGACCTACCTCGCCAATCCCCACCCTACATACACACAACCACACCCGCACTTTCACATCTGATACACCTCTCTTGACCAACCCATGTATACAAGTACGGAAAGCTTGACATGCTCTCCTCAAATGCTGCTGAAATGGCTAAACCCTCAGGCAACCCTATAAGGTGGTCATGCAGATGTCATGACAAAAGAGCTCCTAACCCTCCCTGCAAGGTAGTCATGCTGGTGACATGACAAATAAGCAACCAGTCCACCCTGTGAGGTAGACTTGACAGGAGGCCTCTAGCCTACTCTGTAAAGTGGTCATGCTAGTGGTAAGACTGAAGGCACCCGAACCACCCTTCAAATTGGTGACATGTCAAAGAGCACCAAGTCTGCTCTGTTAGCTGGTGGTTGTCATGATGACGACACAACGAAAAACACCCAGTCCACCCTGTAAGTTGGTCATGTTAGCAACACAACAATAAATACCAAGTCCACCTTGTAAATGTTGTTGGAGTTAGGAAGGGCATCCAGTTGTAGAAACCAACCAGAAATGGTTCTTGCATGAGCAAGACACAGTTATTTGATCTAAGTTTTCACACAACAGGACAAGTCGTCTGACCCATGCTAGCATGTAAAATGGAGTTTAAATTGTGATGAGGATAAATACAATATATGAATATACACATATATATTATATTCTTTTATTCTTATACCTGTTCCAGCCATCTGGCTGAGGCACACTTGGGCACCACCCATGATATATATATATATATATATATATATCATGGGCGATTATTTCTGAAGACAGCATATATATGTGTAGGTATGTATATTCCCTCTGATAGTTTGTATAAATATTGTACATAGATCTATAGAATATGCATACCAACTCTAAAACATATATATCCTAGAAACGATCGTAAAATGATGAATTTTTTTAATATAAGGAACTGTTTCTTTGTTTATTCATTGTTTTATTAATTTATATATATATATATATTAAAATAACAGATTAAAGTTTAAGCAAAGTATTGCTGCTTTCACCCTTAACGGGATCTTCTGAAACTAAAAAAAAATCAATCTGTGACCGAAGAAGTAAATATTACGAAAAACGTTGCAGCCCAGTTAAATACAGGAAGACGATACTTTGGTTCGCAATGAACGGAAAAAAGCGAAGATAATACGTCGTTATGTGGAGCGGGAACAACAATTACACGTAAAGACAAAACCACGTTTATGGTATAAATGGAGTCGTAGACTAATATACTATAGCGAGGATACTGGGTTGTATGAATGTAACAAGGAATATATGGTTTGGTGTATAATATTTAATTAACAATGGTAGATAGTATACTTGACATGTCAAAGATAGATGTTAGAATGAAACAAAGTTAGTAGTTACCGTTTTGATTGCCAGGCGAACGCGGCTGGCAGAGGACGCCTGGCTAAGGCCAGGCGCCTGTTGGCCAAATTAATGGCAGAGCCAAATGAGAGGCTCTTGACCTGGTGCCGAAAAGGCAAAGAGAGTTAGAAAGCTTAAAGTTGTTAGTTTTATAGGGCTCTGACCGGAAGTTGCAGAAAGGGTTCTACCTCCCGTCTAGATCCCAATCAAAACAAGGGAGACAACCGCTACATAACCTCCCGCCAGAATTTTAGTGTATAAAAATCGAAATGAAAATATGTAGCAAGTTGGCGAGAATGTTGTAACAGGCATGAAAATTACGACAAAAGAATGTTTGGAAAAATCAATGATAGATATCAAGGTAGTCAACCGCTCTTGGCCAGAGAACGACTGGACATCCATCTATCCATCACCCAAAGATACAATGTAATAAAGTAAAAGTAATAGAAGAGCTCAAAGTTCAAATGTACAAAATATAGTTCACAGGTGTGCAATCACATGACAGCAGGAAAGAAAGTGTGTTCCAGAGAATGAATGCAGGTGGTCTCTGTTCTGTGGTATATCGTGAAATTTCCAACCTCCGAATGGATTTTCTCACAGGGAGAGTGCTGCAAAAATAAATTCTCTGGCGTTCTGCTGGTTGTTGGTGAAGCTGTGTTGATGTATTGCTGCTGCTGCTGTTGTCTCGCTGAGTGAGCGTATTCGGTGTTTAAATTCACAGTAAAAAAAAAATTTTTTTAGAAAAAATGAGTTGCGCAAAGGGCTAGAAATAGCAGCCGAAGTTGATGGTCGATGTTGAGAATGCGTTGACCTGGAAGGGTCAAGAGGCCAGCGACCAGAGAAATAAGCATTCCCAATAAATGCGCGGTTATCAACGGTAAATTTACATTGTAAATTTATAAACCGGCAAATAGAAGAATATAGCTTAAGGCTGAATAATCCCTGGTGAGAAATGTTATCTCTGGCGTGCGGCTGTCTGTGAGTAGAGACATCTCTGTGAATCGAGAATTTGTGCTGCCTACACGTGCCAATACAAGGTTGAAAAAAATAATATTTCTAACGCGCGAGAAAATGATAGTGCAATTTTGAAAGTGACAATGATGAAAAAGAAAGGCTTCACTCAGCATAATTATTGGTGTGAACTTTGGAAAAAAACAAAAAACTTGAACGATGAAGAAAACGATGAACAAAAAGGCAATGGTTCATCAAAAATAAATGTTCCTGTTGAAATGTTTTTTAAAGAATATCAAATTTCTTTTTTTTTTTTTGTGTTTTGAAAGAGTTCGTTGTAAGAAACGAGAAACATATATATATATATCGTGAAATGTTTTTTTTTTTTTTTGTTTTGAAAGTGTTCGTTGTAAGAAACGAGAAACATATATATATATTGGTGAAATGTGACAGTTAATTGATGCGTGAGAGAAAAAGTATGCCTGTGCGAATTCCACATGTGCGTGTGTGCGTGTCCTTGAGTATTTTCATAGTTTGTCGCTAAATTTGCTGTGTATTCGTAATGTTACTCACAAAACCAGATGTGCTATTTTTTTCTTTTTTTTTGGGGGGGGGGGGGGGGGTGACCACTTATAGCGATGAACGGCTGCGTGTTCGTATCACGTCAGGGTTACCAATATAGCGAGGATACTGGGTTGTATGAATGTAACAAGGAATACATGGTTTGGTGTATAATATTTAATTAACAATGGTAGATAGTATACTTGACATGTCAAAGATAGATGTTAGAATGAAACAAAGTTAGTAGTTACCGTTTTGATTGCCAGGCAAACGCGGCTGGCAGAGGACGCCTGGCTAAGGCCAGGCGCCTGTTGGCCAAATTAATGGCAGAGCCAAATGAGAGGCTCTTGACCTGGTGCCGAAAAGGCAAAGAGAGTTAGAAAGCTTAAAGTTGTTAGTTTTATAGGGCTCTGACCGGAAGTTGCAGAAAGGGTTCTACCTCCCGTCTAGATCCCAATCAAAACAAGGGAGACAACCGCTACAATACTATTTAGGAAACTGAATGATTCTCGGCTTCGGAGTTCAGAATAATGTAAATAAGTTAGTTGAACGAAAATGACAGAGGTTATTATAATCATAAAAGTAATAATAATTAAATATATACATACACACATTTATACAGGTGCATATACGAAAACACACGGCATGCATGCATATACATGCACGTACACATAAACACGCACACACAGACGTAAACCGGCGCGACACATATACCCGCACACGTACGAACATATACACCAAATACATATATAAATATATGTTTGTCTACATATAATTATATATACATATATAAATATACACGCATAAATGCGTATAGAACGCACACTCACACATACCCACAGGTAAATACACATATGTTCACCAAACGTACATATACCAAAACCCTATGTACACATATACACACTTACACGCTCATTCATACCCATTATACACATATACATACATACGTACATATATGTGTATATATATATATATAGAGAGAGAACAGTTGTATTGTATAATATCACTACTATTTCTAGCAGTCAGTGAGACTACGTAGAGGTTTTCTTATTGATATATAATTGATATTTTACTGAGTGATACTTTCTGATTTACAATGAATTAAATACGATTGGAACTGTGTCTGAAGGTATTAAACTATATCAGGGACTGTTAACGTATGACACCGGCACGAGAGTTGAAACATTACCAACGACACCGAGTACCTGCTGTCTTCATTATAACTTTAATTAATCTAATTATATCTTGTGTAACAATTATATATATATATATATATATATTAATTCCCCGACATCAGTCTTACACTGTCATATCTATTCTTACTTTACAATTGTGTCTACTAAGAGTTCCATCACAATCTGTAGTAGTAAAACTACTATTTCACCAGAACATCTGCTATCAGTCATTTATAGACAATATATATATTTTAGACCACATATCAACCTAATATATATATATTTCCTATCAAATCTGTAGCTAAAGACATAAAGTCAGCCTCACTAATTCATTCTGACAAGATATCAATTTATGACTAAAGATGAAGAAGATACACCAACGTTAATGTTGTGAAATAAAGCTGTTAACATTGAAACTTCTAAGTTGATAACAAAGAGATTATTTCTTTGGTTGTTTCGTAACAACTAACAACACAACACATTGATTATATGTGAAGGAGGTAAGTTGACAAAGATTTACTTAATGTCTATATTGATGTAAATCTTTAAATAATATAATTATGTGAACCCTACAACGACCCAGTAATTATATACAAGTGAAAATATATATAACAACATTAGAAAAATATATTTCTTCCTCCACTTTTATATATAGAAAAAAAAACTTCCAAACTGAAATGTTGATGTGATATTTTTCAATCATCAGATTCTACTGTTACATGTGATATAAAATATATTGTTATCATGACTGTCTTTATTATTTAAAATACTTCCGTCAATATTTCAACCACTGGAACAACCTCAAACAAGAAACAGTTGTCACACCCTCAGTCAACATTTTAATGTAAGAGATCAAAATAAATGTTATGAGTGTATATAGATAGATGTATGTTGTGTGTGTATATATACAGTAATCCCCCGTTATATCGCGGTACACTTTTCGCGGTCCCGTTACATCGCGGATATTTCTTTGGAACGTATCTAATTTCCTATCGCGGTAATCCTCGCCACATCGCGGATTATTCGTTAGAACATATCTAGTTTCTTATCGCGGTACGTCTGAATAAAAAGTGTTTAAATTTTACACTTATTAAATAAGTTTCAATGTTATTAAAGTGTATATCGTAAGGAAGGGACATCTTAAGGCTTTAATTATGAACAAATGTTTATATTTTTCATTCCATTACTGTTTTACTGATTGTGTTTTGCTCTAATCTACTACAAAGCCTTCATAGATTGACGGGAGATGTGCAGTGTATTACCAAGTGGCTACCGTGGCTGGCAATAGTCCTCATTGGTAATTAGTGGTATGATAGTTGGTGGTAGTTTCTATACGATCGTTACTGGTTGTTTTTGGTGTTTAAATACAAAAGTGTGATTTAATGAGTTTATATGTACTTAAAGCATGTATGAGAGGTAATTTAAGGCTTTAACTATGAAAACGACGGCCGTCTTTATGGTCTCTATATCACGGTTGGTTCTGGAATGTATCCTGGCTTAGTGGTTAGAGCATTGGGCTTACAATTAAAAGTTGGTGAGTTCGATTCTCGGACAGGGTGTTGTGTTGTGTCCTTGAGCAAGACATTTTATCTCACGTTGCTCCAGTTTACTCAGCTGTAGAAATGAGTTGTGATGTCACTGGTGCCAAGCTGTATCGGCCATAGCCTTTCCCTTGGACATATATATAGTGTATATATACTGTATAATATATATATTGTATATATATATATAGTGTATATTTCATTTCAATTTCATTTCATTTACGTCCACTTTTCCCTGCTTGCAAGGGTGGGACATATATACTGTATAATATATACAGTGTATATATACTGTATAATATATATAGTGTATATATACTGTATAATATATACAGTGTATATATACTGTATAATATATACAGTGTATATATACTGTATAATATATATAGTGTATATATACTGTATAATATATACAGTGTATATATACTGTATAATATATATAGTGTATATATACTGTATAATATATACAGTGTATATATACTGTATAATATATATAGTGTATATATACTGTATAATATATATTGTATATATATATGTTGTGATGTCACTAGTCCCCAGCTGTATCGGCCATAACCTTTCCCTTGGACATATATATAGTGTATATATACTGTACACAGTGTATATATAATATATACATTGTGTATATATATAGTATATATATATGTTGTGATGTCACTGGTACCAAGCTGTATCAGCCATTGCTTTTCTCTTGGACATCATATATAGTGTATATATACTGTATAATATATATAGTGTATATATACTGTATAATCTATATATAGTGTATATATACTGTACACAGTGTAAATATATGTATATCATCATCATCACCGTTTTACGTCCCTTCTTCCACGGTAGTATGGGTTAGACAGGTTGTCCTGTTGTGGGCAGTGCCAGGTGGGGTGACCTTGTCTTGCTCAGATGGGAACTGATTTTGGCTTGATTTCTACAGCTGGATGCCCTTCCTAACACCAACCTCACAGTGAGTGATGGGTGCTTTTTTGTTGTGACACCTCCAGGGCCACTTTACAGTGAGAGGGAGTAGGGGTATATTGTCTATGTGCTTCTGTATTACCGCATGAAGCCAGAGGTCACGGTCTTGTGTCATCGCTCTTGAGAGGTGCAATTGGGTAAGGTCGGCTTTTATCACCTCGTCCCAGATCTTCTTGGGTCTCCCCACTCCGCGGTGTCCATTGACTTCTAGTGCTCTGAACTTTTTTATGCAGCTGTCATCCTTCATACGCATCACATGTCCATACCAACACAACCGCCTCTCCTGCACACAGCATTTGATTCCTCTTATGCTCAGTCTCTCTCTCAATTCGTTAATGCTTTGCCGTTCGCGTATATTACTATTACACATCCATCGGAGCATGCAGGCTTCGTTTCTTTCTAATCTACGCAAGTCTTCGACAGACAGCGCCCAGGTCTCACAACCATGTAACATTGCTGTTCGTATGCACGCATCATACTGTCTGCCTTTTATTTTGAGGGAAAAGCCTTTTGCAGCTAGCAGTTCTTACCCTAGTTATTGTACTTTCTGAACATCCAGAGTCATTGTTAAGCCTAACTTTGTTGACTGCTCCCCTATACATGGCTTGTACAGCTTTCACAAGCCATTCATCTACACCTAGTTTTCTAAGAGACGACCAGCTTATAACACGGGCACTCTGTTGAAGACTTTTTCCATATCGACAAGAGCCAGGTAGAGCGGCTTACTTTTAGCTAGGTACTTTACCTGTAACTGCATCACAAGGAAGAGGGCATCAGTGGTGCTTTTTCCTGTCACAAGCCCAAACTGCATCTCATCTAGTTTTACCCAGTCCCTTATAAACTGTGCTATGACTCTTTCCATTACTTTCATGACCTGGTCCATCAGCTTTATACCTCTATAGTTTATTCTATCTAGTGCATCTACTTTACCCTTGTAGCAGTTGACGATGATGCTGCTGCACCAATCCTTTGGTATGACACCCTCTAGTATTACCTGGTTAACAATATGTGTGGTTATTACCTTATCTACCCATTTGTCAGATAATAGTATACCTACACCACCCATCCCTTTGTCATTTCCCACCCAGAAAAATTTATAGCACTGACTTTTGCCTGCAAGGACTCTAGTGGACTGTGCTCTCCATCTAGTCTCTTGCACACAGCATACGTCAATATCCTTTCACTCTTGCATGTCTATAATTTCTCCTTCCCTTCCTTCCATTGTGCTTATGTTGATGCTGCCAACTCAGAGTTTTGAACATTTGCCATCATTTGTGGGAGAGGGTGAATTTTTGCGGGGGAGTGTGTATGCTTCCTGTCTCTGAATTAAAGCTTCGCATGGGTGCTTGGTAACTTGCGGATTCATATTCATTTATTTATTCGGGGTTGTTCCATTTATCCTTCGCTCCTCCATACATAATGGTGAACAAGAATTCTTTGGTGCAGGGCTAGAAGGACAGTAGTATTAATGGCAGAGTTTGTTGGGGCTGGTAAGGGCTAGAAGGACAGTAGTAGTAATGGCAGAGTTTGCTGGGGCTGGTAATAGGTAAGGACATGTCGCTGAGGTTTGATTGGTCAAATAGCCTATGGTGGGGAGTGGGAAAATGTGAGATAAGTAGCCATCATGACATATATCATCACAGGAGATTTGGGTGAAATAAGCAGATATAAGTAGACATATTAGACAAGGCAAGTATGCAAGAATTTCGAAGATGGTCACCTAGCTTCGTAAACACCGAAAGAGAAAGGGGAGGTAATGGTGGGGGTTAGGGATGAGTTTGTAGAGAAAGAGACAATGTCCAACATGGTTTATATCAAAAACAAGGTCTAAGTATATACATTGTGGAAACAAGTAAATGATAATAATAATAACGTAAACAGAACATTTTGAAACTGGGGAAGAGAGATAGCTGTAGAATAGAAATAATCTATGGAAGTCTGGGATATAAGTTATATATATATATGTTGTGATGTCACTGGTGTCAAGCTGTGTCAGCCATTGCCTTTCCCTTGGACAACATCATATATATTGTATATATATATTGTACACAGTGTATATATAATATAGTGTATATATATGTTGTGATGTCACTAGTATCAAGCTTATCAGCCATTGAGTTTCCCATGGACAACATATATAGTGTATGATATATAATGTAGACAGTGTAAATATATATATATAATATATATATGAGGTGGGTCAGAAAAGTTCCAGGACTGATGTCACAAAAGATTTATTTCAGACCCAAACTTCACACTAAGAGTTTTCTCCTTCAAAGTAATCCCCCTGGAGTCTAATGCACTTTTCCATCATTTTCTACCACGCTTGCATGCACTCCTGGAAGGATTCTTCCAGGACCCTCCACAGTTCCATCATCATAGCATTTTTGATGTTGTCCACGTCTTCAAAACGGGTCCCCTCCGGGTTGTACTCGAAGATCCATGACTCATCACCGGTGGTGACTGTCCCTAGCAAGTCTGGTTCAGTTTCAAGCCACTCGAGGATGTCCTGGCACACTTGCACGCGTTGACCCTTCTGGTCATCGTTCAGCAGTTTTGGCACCATCTTCGCGCAGACTTTCCGCATGTCCAAATCTTCAGTGAGAATCTTCCACACGCTGTCCCGATTCATGCCCAGCTCATTTGCCATCAGTCGAACAGTCAGCCGACGATTGCTACGCACCATCTGCCTGACGCGCTCAATGTTGACTTCAGTCCTGGTTGTTGAGGACCTTCCGCTCCTGGGGTCATCTTCCATGTCGTCACATCCTTCTTTAAACCTCTTGCACCACTCAAAAACACGTGAGCGTGACATCGTCTCATCTCCATACACTTGCTGCAGCAATCCCAGTGTTTCTGACGGAGTTTTCAAGTTTGTTCGTTGCTCTGTGCTCATTGCTTGACGACCTGAAACAGAGGACATGTATATAAAATTATGAAGAAAAAAGTTTGATTGCTGCAGAGAGCTAAGATTACAGTTACATACTCCAGGGGGATTACTTTGAAGGAGATAACTCTTAGTGTGAAGTTTGGGTTTGAAATAAATCTTTTGTGACATCAGTCCTGGAACTTTTCTGACACACCTCTTATATATATGTAGTGAAGTTCCAAGCTGTATCAGCCATTACCTTTCCCTTGGACAACATCTGTGGCATGGAGAGGGTAGACTGGTATACTTGGGTGACTGCTGGTCTTCCTCAAACAACCAGACCTGTGCCTCAGAGGGGAACTTTCTAGTTGCCAATCACATGGTCATTCGTGTTCGACGGGTGTCTTCGATATGTTAGGTGTGTATATAGTAATGTGTGTATATATAGATGTGTATTGATGTCCATGTGGGAGTTATTGATACCCATGCTAGGGAAGGCTGGTCTTCTATATTACTGTATAACACCAAATATCTCAATCCTGTGTCATTGTCTTTGAGGAGTGCAATTGTGTGAGGTCAGCTTTTATCACCTCATCCCAGCTCTTCCTACTTCACAGCTCCCATCAATTGTGTGCGGTCAGCTTTTATCACCTCATCCCAGCTCTTCCTACTTCACAGCTCCCATCAATTGTGTGCGGTCAGCTTTTATCACCTCATCCCAGGTCTTCCTACTTCACATCTTCCATCAATTTTATAAAATGCTTGAAAACGACTTAGAAAACTTTTTAATCAAAATCAAAATTTAATCCCAAAGAGAGGAAATTGGAACATTATCCACTGAAAGTTGATTATCCCTTTCACATTTAAACTGGCCATAACTAGCCAGAATTTTGTCCACCTTTTCTTTTTAAAACAGCTGTAATTGGCCACTCATACTGATGTTAAGGTATTGTTCTCAATGTAAATAATATCAAAATCTCAAAGATTCGTGACATATGTGAGGTAAAGACTTTACCATGGAAATATAATTGTTTCTACTTTAGGCACAAGGCCAGCAATTACCCAGTGCATTACTGGTACTTTATTTTATCGACCCCGTAAGGATGAAAGGCAAAGTCAACCTCGGCGGGATTTGAACTCAGATCGTAAAGGGACGTAACTATACTGGAAAGCATGGCGTCCGACCCTCTACCGATACTGCCAATCCACCGCCATGGAAATATAATAGTATATATAGAGTAGTGTAAATGTTATGTGAGATAAAGACATTACCATGGAAATATAATAGTATATATAGAGTAGTGTAAATGCTAAAGGGTTAAACCCTGAAGAAAGGACTTTTAGGTCCCAAAATATTGGACAAATAAAAGAACAACAATAAAAAACAAACAAAGATTACCAGGTAACTTTTACTTTTCCTTACCTCATCTTACAGTCCATTTTGCATTGTTTAGCCTTCTATCTCTTTCAACGTTATATATTATATAGAATGCTTCAAGCAAACTACAACATTTAATTATATATCATCATCATCAATTAATGTCTATCTTCCACGCTAGCATGGGTTAGACGGGTCCCATTTAGAGGCAAGTTGGGTCAGGTGACCGTGTCTCACTCATATAGGGGTGTTTCTGGCTAGCTTTCTATGGCTGGATGCCCTTCTTAACGCCAACCACATTGACAGTGTGGACTGGGTGCCTAAGATACCTACATGTCCACTTTACAGTGTCGGCTGGGTGCTTTTTGCTGTGTCTTTTACATGTCCAGTGTGAGTGGGATATAGATATATATATGTATCATCACCATTTAGCGTCCACTTTTCCATTATTGCATGGGTTAGATGGGTCATCCACGCCAGGAGGCAAGTCTGGCCAGGGTTGGCCCTCTGAAGAGATAGAAGGATATAATTTATAGAGCATGCTGGAATACCAGTGCCTACATTGGAGAGAATTGCTCTGGACAGTAAAGTTGATATCTACAGTTTACCAATATAGAAATAAAAAATTTCCACTGTTAAGTCTATCTCTGCTTCTTAAGTATTCTGTATTATCTCATACTGTTTCTTTCTTATTTCAGAATATCAGATGACATTGGGATAAGTTATTATTTTCAATCTCGGATACATCACCTCTATTTATCATCATTTGAAGACTAAAACTTTCTTAACAGAACTTATATAACACTGTTTATATAAATCTGTCATTGAATTACTGTGAAATATTTCCTCAAAACTGAGTTTATTTTCTTAACTATGAGATGATTTTGTATTTTAACTAAACTTGGATGAAAAAGAAGCTTGTATTATCTTCAGATATTAACTGAAATATAGTTGAGGGAAATATAGAAGATATATTTTTAAGGAATATAATATAAAAAATATTACAAGTAAAACATTTGTATATTCTGTTGAAGAAGAAATCATTATGGAAAATGAATTGAGTGAAAAGATTAAATGTGAAACACAATCGAAAATGTTTAGTATTACTGGTGAGATGACGAAGGTTAGAGAAGAGAAGCCATATCACTGTGATATCTGTGGTAAATCATTCTCTGATAGTAGTGCCTTGACTAGACACAAATGTATACATACAGGAGATAAGCCATATCATTGTGAGTTCTGTGGGATATCATTCTCTCAAAGTAGTGCCTTAACTAACCACAATCGTATACATACAGGAGAGAAGCCATATCACTGTGATATCTGTGGTAAATCATTCTCTCAAAGTAGTAGCTTAACTCATCACAAACGTATACATACAGGAGAGAAGCCATATCACTGTGATATCTATGGTAAATCATTCTCTGAAAGTAGTACCTTAATTAAGCACAAACGTATGCATACAGGAGACGTGCCATATCATTGTGAGTCCTGTGGTAAATCATTCTCTCAAAGTAGTACCTTAACTGTCCACAAACGTATACATACAGGAGACAAGCCATTTCAATGTGATATCTGTGGTAAATTATTCCCTGATAGTAGTAACTTATCTACTCACAAACGTACCCATACAGGAGACCAGCCATACCACTGTGATATCTGTGGTATATCATTCTCTCAAAGAAGTGCCTTAACTAGCCACAAACGTATACATACAAGAGACAAGCCATATCACTGTGATATCTGTGGTAAATCATTCTCTCAAAGTAATACCTTAACTAGACATAAACGTACACATACAGGAAACAAGCCATACCATTGTGATATCTGTGGTATATCATTCTCGGATAGTAGTAACTTAACTAGCCACAAGCATACCCATACAGGAGACATGCCATATCACTATGGGATCTGTGGTTTATCATTCTCTCAAAGTGGTAACTTAACTAGCCACAAACGTATACATACTGGAGACAAGCCATACGACTGTGATATCTGTGGTAAATCATTCTCTGTAAGTAGTCACTTAACTAGACACATACGTACACATACAGGAGACAAGCCTGTGATATCTGTGGTATATCATTCTCTGATAGTAGTCACTTAACTAGACACATGCGTACACATACAGGAGACAAGCCATATCATTGTGATATCTGTGGTATATCATTCTCTGGGAAAAGTAGCCTAACTACTCACAATCGTATACATACACGAGACAAGCCATACCACTGTGATATCTGTGGTATATCATTTTCTGAAAGTAGTACCTTAACTAGACACATACGTACACATACAGGAGAGAAGCCATATCACTGTGATATCTGTGGTATATCATTCTCTGGTAAAAGTAGCTTAACTACTCACAAACTTATACATGCAGAAGAGAAATCATAAGGCATTGACATCAAAAATAAATCATTCCCTCAAATTTGTGAATTAATGAGAATGCAAATACATATCATTGTGACATCTGAGGGAAATCTTTCTCTTTGAATGTTACATTAACTACACACACACACATACATACAGCTGGGAAGCCATATCACTTTGATATATTTGGTAAATCATTCTCTAAATATACATACAGGAGAGGAACCATATCACTGTGATGTCTGTGATAATTCATTGTCTAAATGTTGTCGCTTCACTACACACTAACATATACAGGAGAGGAACCATATCACTGTGATATCTGTGGTAAATGCTTCTCTAAATTCTGTGACTTCACTACACACTAACATCTACAGGAGAGGAACTATATCACCGTGATGTCTGTGGTAAGTAATTAACTTCTAAAGATTACTTAATGCAACACAATTAGACAAGATAAAAACCATGTCATTCACCTAAAAGAATGCCACCAATGTTGTTAATATTTTGAATAAAACTGTTTTACTAAGAAATTATTCTCCTTTCATTTTATTTGTAGAAGTTGTAACCAAGACTTGTGCTGACAAAACTGTATTGTTCAGAATTTACATACGCTATATATATGTGAATGTATGTGTGTAGAAATTTGTGTCTATGTATATGTTCGTATCTGTGTTTGTATATAAGTATGTGTATATCTGTATTTGATTTATCTGTGTTTGTATATAAGTATTTGATTATATATGTGTGTATATGTACGTCATCTTCATCTACATCATCACTGTTTTTATGTCCGTTTTTCCATTCTTCCTTTGATTGTACAGGTCCTTCTCAGCACGGCATCTTTCAACTTGTTGTGTTCCTTTGTCATCTCCTCTGTCTTTCTTTGTCTACCTCTACTATGGCTTCCTTCTACAGGGATTTCCTGGCACTTCATCACCCAGTGGTTATTATCCATGTTCATCCCATGTCCGTACACAGTCTTCTCTCTTACACACCACTTCAGCTCACTCTTAAACCCAGCTTCTTCTTGAACTTGTCCAAGCTCTCCCTTTCTCTCACACTTACACAACATATCCTACAAAACATGGTTGTTGCATTTCTCTCCAGTCTACATATCCTCTGCAGTCACACCCTTGTTTCGTTACCATGCATCATTGCACATCACCCACATGTGTCATACTGTTGTCCTTTTTTACAGAGAGAGAAACCATTTGTGGTCAACTGTTGCAGTAGCTCTCTAAACTTTTTCCATCCTATCCTTATTCTAGCTATTCATCTTTCAGAGCAGCCTCCTCCACTGCTAATTAAGTCACCTAGATTGTAAAAGCAATCAACCACTTCTGTGTGTGTCTAATTACATATATAATTAAGCCTGACAATTCCACCACTAAGGATTTACCTCCCTTTTTGACAAAATGAAACTCTCCTCTGTTTTGGGTGAAAATTGTTGGAGGAAAGAACTTCCTTTTAATATATTTGTCAGCATGCCTAAGGAAGGGTCTGTTTGGAAGTGCCTCCCCCCATTAAACAGTGGTAGCCATAAGTGGACTCAGAAACCAATGGTCACACATACATGTTCTGTGTATGAAACATTATTTACACTAAAGGGTGGTGAATTGGCAGTATCGGTAGAGGGTCAGAAGTCATGCTTTCTAGCATAGTTATGGCCCTTTATGATCTGAGTTAAATCTCGCCGAGGTTAACTTTGCCTTTCATCCTTACGGGGTCGATAAAATAAAGTACCAGTAATGTACTAGGTAATTGCTGGCCTTGTGCCAAAAGTAGAAACAATTATTTACACTAAAGAGACTATGGGTACACCAGAGATTTAGTGGGATACAAGGTGAGTTAGCTAAGAATGTAGGTTTTACATGGGGTCACTGCACTGGAGCAGTGAGACGCAATCACTTTAGGAGACAAGCTCTATCAAATATTTAAAGGGTTCCATAGAAACAGTTGACAGTTTCTCTTACCAGGGTGACCAAATAAGCAGTGGAGGTAGGTGTACTGAAAGTACAGTAACCAGAGTTGAACAAGATGGCAGAGGTTTAGGGTGCTACTACTGCTGCTAGCTACAAAAGGTTGTTTCATCAAATTGATGTCTGTATATGAACAGCACTGCTGCATTGCAGTGAGATCTGGGCGGTGTGTGCAGAGGACCTCCGAAGATTGGATAGAAATGAAGCTTGAATCTCCGATGGATGTGTAATATTAATATACATGAAGAGCAAAGTGTAAATAAACTGAGAGAGAACCTGGGCATGAGAGGGATAAGATACAGTATGCAGGAGAGGAGATTGCTGTGGTATGGACATGTGATGTGTATGAAGGTAGAGATGCTGTATAAAAGGTTGACCGCTTGAAATTGATGGAAGAGGAAGACCTAGGAAAGCTTGGGATGAGGAGGTAAAAACTGACCTGACACCATTGTACCTCTCAAAGGTGATGACACAGGATTGAAATCTCTGGCGTTATACAGTACTGCAGGAGACCTGCATTCCCATGTCCACGGGTTGAAGCAACATTAAGTGGTTTGAAGTATGGTCCAATTTTCCTCCTCTCCACATCTTAACACTCCACCCCCTTACCAGCTAAGTACACCACCCTGACCTACCTCGCCAATCTCCACCCTACATACACACAACCACACCCCCACTTCCACATCTGATTCACCTCTCTTGACCAACCCATGTATACAAGTATGGAAAGCTTAACATGCTCTCCTCCAATGCTGCTTAAATGGCTAAACCCTCAGGCAACCCTGTAAGGTGGTCATGCAAGTGTCATGACAAAAGAACACAGAGTCCTCTCTGTTAGGTAATATGACAAAAGAGCACCTAACCCTCCCTGCAAGGTAGTCATGCTGGTGACATGACAAATAAGCACCCAGTTCACCCAGTGATGTAGACATGACAAGAGGCCTCTAGACCACCCTGTAAAGTGGTCATGCTAGTGCTAAGACTGAAGGCACCCGAACCACCCTTCAAAGTGGTCAAATTGGTGACACGACAAAGAGCACCAAGTCTGCTTTCTTAGCTGGTGGTTTTCATGATGATGACAAAAAGCACCCAGTCCACCCTGTGAGTTGGACATGTTAGCAACACAACAATAAATACCAAGTCCACCCTGTAAATGTGGTTGGAGTTAGGAAGGGCATCCAGCCATAGAAACCAACCAGAAATGGTTATTGCATGAGCAAGGCAGGGTTATTTGATCTAAGTTTTCACACAATAGGACAACTTGTCTGACCCATGCTAGCATGTAAAATGGAGTTTAAATTGTGATAAGGATAAATACAATATATGAATATACACATATATATTATATTCTTTAATTCTTATACCTGTTCCAGCCATCAGGCTGAGGCCATGCTGGGGCACTGCCCTTGAGATATATGTATATATATATATATATTCTCTGCTACTCCCTCTCCATCACTTCCTCCCGTTTGACCTGTGCGAGACTCTTTCCTCGCTCACATTTCGACCAGGTCGGATGATCTTTATTCTCTCGTCTACGATTTCACAGAACTTATGTTCATCAATTTCAGGGACTTGACTCCTTCTTCCTCACTTTTCGTTGCATTACCATCTTTGTTTGTTTACTGTCTCGCTCCTTCCCCCTATTTACGTGTCCCAACGACTTTCTTTAGCCGTTGCTCACACCAACCAGAGGTATATGGTCTTTAAAGTGATGAAATACCAATGAAGGCTGGAAGATCACTGATGAAGGACTAATTTTATTCATATATATATATATATATATTATATTATATTATATTATATTATATATAGTACAATAATACCCGCTCTATATCACCACCTCTGTTTTAGCTCTAGTTTCTACTTTGGACTATATTTGTAAATATGGTTCAAAATGTTACTTCCTTAGCAATTTTTCACTTGATATTTTTTATTTTCCCATGCTTTAATCTATGTACACTCCATATTCTTCTGAGTTTTCGGCTTGTATTGGCTGATAGTGCTTCTTGTAGCTTTAACTGCCCTGATGAGTCCTTAATAGGACGAAACATTGTTGACTAATAAAGACTTTTGATGTATTGAAGGCTTCTTTGGTTTATTTTCATAATATATATATATATATATATATATATATATATATATATATATATATATATCATCATCATCATCATTTAACGTCCATATTCAACGCTCGCATGGGTTTGGACGGGAGTTTTCCCACTTGAGGCAAGAGTGGTTGTCTTGCTCGCATAGGACTGTCTGGCGCGTTTTCTACGGCTGGTTGCCCTTCCTAACACCAACCACATTTACAGTGTGGGGCTGGGAGGTTTTTACCGTGTTACCTACACGGCCACATTACAGCGTGGACTGTGTGTTTTTTTGTCGTGACACCTACACGACCTCATTTGTTTCGGGCTGGATGTTGTGGTACCAACATAACTTTACATTGAAAGGGGGGGTGGTGTGGATGGTGTGGGGGTAGTGGGATGGGGGTGTATTTTGTTAGAGGTGCCTACTGACTGTAGTAGGTTTCACTTTGTACTTAGGTAAGGCGGGTCTTCTCTATTACTGTGTAGCGCCAAAGATCTCGGTCCACTGACATTGTCTTGGAGAGGTGTAAGTGTGTGAGGTCGGAATTTATCAAGTCGTCCCAGGTTTTTCTGGGTCTGCCTACTCCGTGGCTACCGTCTATTTTTATTGCCCTGCACTTTTTTATACAGCTGTCGTCTTTCATGCGCATCACGTGACCATACCGACGTAGTCTTCTATCAAGTAAACATCTGATCCCTCTTATTTCTAATTTTTCCCTTACTTCGTTTATGCTTTGGCGTTCACGTATATTACTATTACACATCCAGTGGAGCATGCAAGCTTCGTTCCTCTCCAGTCTGCATACAACATCTGCACACAATGCCCAGGTCTCACTGCCATGTAACATTGCTGTTCGTATGCAGGCATCATACAGCCTGCCTTTCATTTTTAGGGAGAACCCTTTAGCAGTTAATAGTGGTATAAGCTCTCTTAACTTTTTCCATCCAGTTCTGACTCTAGCTACTGTACTTTCAGAGCACCCTCCCTCACTGCTGATTTTGTCACCCAGGTAACGGAAGCTGTCCACTATTTCTATAGAACCATCTGTGCAATGGAATGAGCTAGTATTCTCTGGGCACTTGCTGCTACTTATTGCACCAGAGCACTGGCCACATATAAAATCTATGTTCTTAGTTAGCTTACCTGTGATCCCACTATATCTTTTATGCTAACATACTTTGCATTTGGGACATAAAATGGAGTTTCTACCTACTCCTTTCCTACACACTGAACATGGTCATTTCCCGGATGGGACCGGCGCCCTATTTTCCTTCCTACAAACTAGAACTTTAGTCTTAGACAGGTTAATTTTAAGGCCTTTTGATTCTAGGCCATGCTTCCATGTTTGGAATTTCTTCTCTAGTTCGGCCATTGATTCAGCCATGAGCGTTAGATCATCTGCGTATAGGAGTTCCCATGGGCAGCCGGTCTTGAACTCCACTGTTATAGCCTGAAGGGCAATGATAAATAGTAGGGGGCTAAGAACGGAGCCCTGATGAACACCAACTTTTACGCTAAACTCTTCACTATATTCGTTGTTACTTTGAACCTTGCTGACTGTTTCTTTATACATGGCTTGTATAGCTCTCACAAGCCATTCATCAACACCTAGTTTTCTAAGAGCCCACCAGATAATGGAACGGGGGACTCTGTCGAAGGCTTTCTCCAAGTCGACAAAAGCTAAGTATAGGGGTTTACTTTTAGTTAGGTACTTCTCCTGTAGTTGTCGTACAATGAAAAGAGCGTCTGTGGTACTTTTACCTGACACAAACCCGAACTGCATTTCATCTAGATCAATTCTCTGTCTGATTAGTTGCGCTATAACTCTTTCTGTGACCTTCATGACCTTGTCGATTAATTTAATGCCTCTATAGTTACTCCTATCTAGGGCATCTCCTTTACCCTTGTAGCAGTTAATGATGATGCTGCTACGCCAGTCCTTCGGAACAACCCCATTCTGTGACTTGGTTTACTACCCGGGTGACCATGATGTGTCCCACCGTTCCAGAAGCTTTCAGCATTTCAGCAACTATTTCCGAAGGCCCAGCCGCCTTACCCGTCTTCATATCTTTGATTGCCTTACTTATTATACTATCTTCGACTAACACTGCTGGTCCCTCTATTGGGTCGATGTGGGGGAGATTGTCTTTCTCCCATTTATTCTCCTCATTTAGTAGCCTTTCGTAGTGACACTTCCAAGCTACCTTCTTATCAGCATCAGTGATGGCAAGTACACCATCATCATTAAGGACACACTTCTCCCCGACAATATCACGGTTTTCCTTGACACATTGCCTAGCAATCCTGAACACCTCACATTTTTGTTCCTCGCGTTGTAGAACATGCTTGAACCTTCTTTCCTCTGCTTCCTTTCTTGCAAAGTACACTTGTTTCCTAGCTTCCCTCCTGGCCACTTGATTGTCTTCTCTACTTCCCCCATCCCGCCATACTTTCGAAGCCTGCTTTTTGGCCTTAATTGACTCCTCCACTTTACTGTTCCACCACCACGTTACTCTCCTCCTGCCTATAAGCCTGCTCCAGCCACATACTTCATCTGCCACCTTCAGCAGGTTAGCTTTCAGGAATACCCATTGTTCCTCTATATTGTACGACTCTAATTGCTCTTCCTTACTGTCGAAAGCATCAAGTAGTATGCTTTTAAATTTATGACTGGCTGTGGGGTCCTTTAATTTCCATATTTTTCTCCTGGGGATAGACCTCTTCTGTTGTCGAATACGTCTCGTCCTGACTATGAGGTCGCTAAATATCAGTCTATGTTGGGAGGTGCATTCTTCATGGGGGAGGGATTTAGTGTTTACAAAAGACACTCTATCACGTCTTCTGGTAAGGATATAATCTATCTGACTGGCGTGTTCCCCTGATCTATAGGTGATCAAGTGATTGTCTCGTTTTTTGAAGTTAGTGTTACAGATAGTTAGGTTATTTGGGTCACAGAATTCCAGGATTCTGGAGCCTTCCTCATTTCTAGTACCAAACCCATAGCCTCCATGGATTCCGTCATAGCCGTCACAATGTTGTCCAACGTGACCATTTAGGTCGCCAGCGATAACTATGTAGTCACTGTCGATTATTTGGGAGGTAGTGAGCATCAATGTCTCGTAGAATCTGTCTTTTATAGCGCCGGGTAGTCCGGATTGGGGTGCATATGCAGATATTACTGTCACAGTAGTTCTATTTAGGACATGTCTTATTTTAATTATTCTGTCGTTGACTCTATTTACGTCTATTATCTTATCTACCCATTTTTCTGCTACCATGATTCCTACCCCACCCAGCCCATTGTCATTTCCCACCCAGAAAAGCTTATAGCATCGTATTTTACCCACAATGAATCTAGCAGACCCGCCCCTCCACCTGGTCTCTTGGATACAGCAAACATCAACCTCCTAACGTTCAAGCATTTCTACAACCTCGTTAGAGCGGCCTTTTAAGGTCCCTACATTCATGGTACCAACTCTGAAGTTTTGGATTGCGTTTGGTGGGTGGAAACGGTGGGGTGCCGGGGGGGGATGTGGTTGGGGTTATGTTGCCATCTGCGGCTGAAACAAAGAGGAGGGGTCCTTGCCTTTTCGTCTGGCAGCATGTGAATTTGTCTTTATCTTTGGCATTGTCACTGAGTGTCCAGATTTTTCAGACTCTCCAGAATTCCTTAGTCCATCCATCATATCGAAAAGCAACCAGGAGAAGTGATAGCATAGGCCGCTGACTTATGATTGATCCAAATAATAATGGTGGCGAGTGGGGGCGGTTGGGAGGGGTATGGGGTAGTTAGCGAGAGGGTTTAAATAAAATCCTCGAATTTTGGGCATAATTGGACAAGCATATAAGTAATAAGCGAATAATGGGATTTTAAAATACAAGAAGATTATTTAGAACATCCAGACAGAATTATAGAATAGCATTGAGAAAGAGCAAAAGATTGGATTCTGGGCGATGATACGGATATATGAATGAATGGACCGAGAGGATGGAGGGACAAGAAAAAATGGCATTTTACATTACATTTCTAGGAGAGCGAGCAGGTCTGACCATTAATAAGAGTTATATATATACATACACACACCTAGGTATAGGAATATATGTGGATACATCTATCTAAATATGTTTGTGTATGTATAATTGTTTCGTGTGAATGTATATAAATAAATAAATAAATAAATATATATATATATATATATATATATAATCATCATTTTCATTTAATGTCAATTTTTCCATGCTTGCAAGTCTGGCCAGGGTTGGACCTGTGTAAAATACCCTCCAAATGTACAGTCCTCACTAGAGTGAGGACTGTACATTTGGAGGGTATTTTACAGCTGGATGCCCTTCCTAACACCAACCACGTTTACAGTGTGGAACTGGATGGCTCCATTATGAGGAGCAACAGACCAGTTGGCCCCGCCGAACCTGTCTCACAACGGAACCACGTTTTCAGAGCCTAACCTATCTCACAGGGTAGCCGCAGTTTGGGGGCCTGGTACGGTGTGGCACCGTGATGAGGGGTGGCCAAACCCAACACACAAAATTACCACAGTTTGGGGGCCCGGTACTGAATAACATCTCTATGAGGAGGGACAGATGTCGTACCACAGTTTGGGAGTCTGGTGTTGGATGGCACCACCATACAAAGGGGCCAGTTGGCCACACCAGACCCTCAGTTCAGCTCTTGGATAGATATATATATAATTGTTACTACTTTTGGCACAAGGCCAGCAATTATCTCAGTACATTACTGGTACTTTATTTTATCAACCCCGTAAGGATGAAAGGCAAAGTTAACCTCAGTGGGATTTGAACTCAGATCATAAAGGGAGGTAACTCTATATAATACGAGGAGCAAAGAAAATATCAGTGATATGTAAATATTTCCTGGTGGAAGTTCAGGTAAACTCTGGGTGGGTATCCAGGTTCAGGGTGAAAATCCAATGAATTTGAGAGGTCCACGTAAGAGTTGATATATATAAGGTAAACAGAAATAACAACACAATCAGTACAGTACATGGAAGGAATATATTAGGTTAACACTTGAAATAGCACCTGTTATTTCAAGTGTTAACCTAATGTATTCCTTCCATGTACTGTACTGATTGTGTTGTTATTTCTGTTTACCTTATATATATATATGTGTGTCTGTGTATATATGTGTGTGAGTGTACGCCCATATTCCAGTGCGTCTCCCTTGCCGTCCTCCGTGGGAACGCCTTCTCCATCCTGTCCGCCGGGGCAGTGGGGGGCCCCATCACGTAACATTCCATATTTAGGTATCCAGATTAATGGTTTTTATTTACAAACATAATCATACATATAGATTATTACAACAGATTGTCTTGCCTCAGAAAAATGTCTATAGTCTTTTGTGTATATATATATGTGTGTGTGTGTGTGAGTGTATGTCCATATGTGTATATATATATATGTGTGTGTGTGAGTGTACATCCATATATATATATATATATATATATATATATATATATATATACATACACACACACCCACTCCGTTTTTGTATTTGTCAAGCAGGGTTTCTTATCTGAAAACTTGTGTTGAAACATATTGTTATACTTTGGGGGAGTCATGCTGCTAATAAAAACTCATGCAATTGTTGGTTTACTCTTCCATTTATTATAAACATCCAGTTGGTTAGTTTATTTGTTTATTGTCAAAGCTCTTTTGTCACACATTATATAACCTCCTCAGTGACAAGGCTGTTATTTAGTATCTCTCCTGTGTTTTGTCAGACACCATCTAGTTTTAGTGAACTCACAAATACAAGAGATTATTTCTTTGGTTGTTTAATAAAAAATTAACACAACACATTGATTACATCTGAAGGAGGGAAGTTGACAAAGATTTACTTAATGTCTATATTAATGTGTGTAAATAATAGAATTATGTGAACCCTTCAACGATACAGTAATTATATACAAGTGAAAATATAACAACATTGGAAAAATATATTTCTTCAATATAGTCAATGTTAATCCTAACTTTGCTGACTGCTTCTCAATACATGGCTTTATGATCATGTCTCCAAAACATGTACCAGACAGTGTTTCAGGTAGCTCTTTACAGTATTAGAACCTTATTATGTCACCAACGAAACCCTACACCAACAGATGTCCCTTCAATATCAAAACAGCTCCCTGAAATACAGTTACTCAATCCCTATTTCACAGGTTGACCCAGACATAGTCCCAAAGAAAGTAAATCCTTGTGGAATCATAGGGGTACCTTAGTGACATATAACATTTATTGGGTATTTTAGACCTGGTGGAGACCACACCCTTCTTCCAGATCTGAATACACTTGATTTCTTCCAGAGAAAGGGATATATATTTATATATATATATATATTGTATGGACCTGTAAATCTTGGGGTAGTCGTAGGGGTACTCTAGTGGATTTCAGTCTTTGTTGCACATATTTTAAAACCTGATGGAGCCCATCTCCTCCAGGTCTGAACACAATTGAGATCTGAATAAAACTTCAAGTGAAATCAAATATTGTAAGGATTCATATAGATTCATTAGACTCCTGGTCTAAGCACAGCTGATTCCTCCCGGAGAAGGAGAGAGAAGTGAGAAAAAGATATTGAGAAAGAATTGACTCCTACTAATAAAAAGGTGGAAGTTAAACTGGTGTTGACATGTCATCAGGAGAGGAGATGATAGCTATGTTAGAAAGTCCTATAAGAATGAATTTGTCTTTGGTTGTTTAATAAAAACTAACACAACACATTGATTATATGTGAAAAAGTAAGTTGACAAAGATTTATTTAATGTCTATATTAATGTAAATAATATAATTATGTGAATCTTTCAACGATACAGTAATTATATACAAGTGAAAATATATATAACAACATTACCACTAATACTAAGTACTATACTGTACATTAGATAATATAGTCCTTGATACACTATGTCTGATAGCCACTAATACTAACTACTATACTGTACATTGGATAATGTAGTCTTAGATTACTATGTCTGATAACCACTAATACTAACTACTATACTGTACATTAGATAATGTAGTCCTATATACACTATGGCTGATAGCCACTAATACTAACTACTGTACTGTACATTAGATAATGTAGTCCTAGATATACTATGTCTGATAGCTACTAATACTAACTAATGTACTTTACATTAGATAATGTACTCCTACACACTATATTTGATAGCCAGTAATACTAACTACTGTACATTAGATAATGTAGTCCCAGATACACTATGTCTGATAGCCACTAATACCAACCATTATAATGTACATTAGATAATGTAGTCCTTGATACACTATGTCTGATAGCCACTAATACTAACTACTGTACTGTACATTAGATAATGTAGTCCTAGATACACTATGTCTGATAGCCACTAATACTAACTACTGTACATTAGATAATGTAGTCCTAGATATACTATGTCTGACAGCCACTAACACTAACTACTATACTGTACATTAGATAATGTAGTCCTAGATACACTATGTCTGATAGCCACTAATACTAACTACTGTACTGTACATTAGATAATGTAGTCCTAGATACAATATATCTGATAGCAAATAATACTAACTACTGTACTGTACATTAGATAATGTAGTCCTAGATATACTATGCCTGATAGCCACTAATACTAACTACTGTACTGTACATTAGATAATGTAGTCCTAGATAAACTATGTCTGATAGCCACTAATACTAACTACTGTACAGTACATTAGATAATGTAGTCCTAGACACACTATGTCTGATAGCCACTAATACTAACTACTGTACTGTACATTAGATAATGTAGTCCTAGATATACTATGTCTGATAGCCACTAATACTAACTACTATACAGTACATTAGATAATGTAGTCCTAGACACACTATGTCTGATAGCCACTAATACTAACTACTGTACTGTACATTAGATAATGTAGTCCTAGATACACTATGGCTGATAGCTACTAATACTAACTACTATACAGTACATTAGATAATGTAGTCCTAGATATACTATGTCTGATAGCTACTAATACTAACTACTATACTGTACATTAGATAATGTAGTCCTAGATAAACCATGTCTGATAGCCATTAATACTAACTACTGTACATTAGATAATGTAGTCCTAGATACACTATGTCTGACAGCCACTAACACTAACTACTATACTGTACATTAGATAATGTAGTCCTAGATACACTATGTCTGATAGCCACTAATACTAACTACTGTACATTAGATAATATAATCCTAGATATACTATGTCTGATAGCCACCTATACTAACTACTATACTGTACATTAGTTAATGTAGTCCTAGATATACTATGTTTGATAGTCACTAATACTAACTACAGTACTGTACATTAGATAATGTAGTCCTAGATACACTATGTCTGATAGCCACTAATACTAACTACTGTACTGTACATTAGATAATGTAGTCCTAGATACAATATATCTGATAGCAAATAATACTAACTACTGTACTGTACATTAGATAATGTAGTCCTAGATATACTATGTCTGATAGCTACTAATACTAACTACTATACTGTACATTAGATAATGTAGTCCTAGATAAACCATGTCTGATAGCCATTAATACTAACTACTGTACATTAGATAATGTAGTCCTAGAGACACTAGTGCTGATAGCTACTGATACTAACTACTATACTGTACATAAGATAATGTAGTCCAAGATACACTGTCTGATAATCACTAATACTCACTACTGTACTGTACATTAGATAATGTAGTCCTAGATATACTGTGTCTGATAGTCACTAGTATATACGTAGTTCTCAGGGAGATTCAGCGAGACAAAACTTGTGACATGGCCTCCTATTTAAATACATATAGAACCCATCTTATATTATAATATGCCTGGTTATTGACACGTGTACCGTTGACATTATTCTCAGGGAGATTCAGTGTGACAATTCTATGTAACAACCACCCCCTATAATTACTGGTACAACCTATTATTTTTGCCAGCTGGGTGAAATGAAACATTGAGAAATAAAGTGTCTTGTTCAAGGCCCCAACGTACAGACCGCCCGGTCTGGGATTCGAACTCACGAACCATACGTTCGGGAATTACGCGCTATCACCGCGTAAACCCGGTTTCCTCCACACAAAATACACCGGAATAATTTAATCCGGATTAATTCACGAACAAGAATTACAATAAGCCGCTGACTTTAACATCTTTTCTTCCATTAGAAATTAATTTGTTTCATGTCCGGCTGAAAGAATCTGGAGTTTTTACCTGTCTTGGGTTTAATTAATGAGGAATTTTGAGGTATTTATAACAATTATTAATTATTTCATTACTGAGATATCATTGGAAGGATTTACTAAAGTTTTTAATTATTAATTATTTTATTAGTAACTTAACATGTGGTTCTTGTATAAAATTATGTTGGAAGATTTTAGGAAGAAGCTATGTAGTCGGTCTCGGTAAAATAGACTCCCACGCTATGTAGCCGGTAAGAGTGTCAGACTCCATGCGTTGCGGCCCTTTATGGTTTGAGTTAAGACAATTTAAAAGTTTTTCCACCATCAATTGTTAAAAAAACAAGTTAAATTCATTTTGTCGTCCATTCGCAACGTACGTTACACTTTAGTTACATATAGATCTACTGTGTTACATACACACTTCTACTGTGTTACATACATACACATCTACTATGTTACATACAGGCACATCTACTGGGTTACATACATACACATCTACTTTGTTACATACTGGCACATCTACTGGGTTACATACAGACACATCTACTGTGTTACATACACATACATCTACTGTGTTACATACAGGCACATCTACTGGGTTACATACAGACACATCTACTGTGTTACATACAGGCACATCTACTGGGTTACATACAGACACATCTACTGTGTTACATACACATTTCTACTGTGTTACATACACAGACATCTACTGTGTTACATACAGGCACATCTACTGGGTTACATACAGACACATCTACTGTGTTACATACACACACATCTACTATGTTACATACACACACACATCTACTGTGTTACATACACACACATTACTGTGTTACATACACACACATCTACTGTGTTACATACACGCACATCTACTGTGTTACATACACGCACATCTACTGTGTTACATACACACACATCTACTGTGTTACATACACGCACATCTACTGTGTTACATACACGCACATCTACTGTGTTACATACACACACATCTACTATGTTACATACACGCACATCTACTGTGTTACATACACGCACATCTACTGTGTTACATACACACTTCTACTGTGTTACACACACATATCTACTGTGTTACATACACACACATCTACTGAGTTACATACAGACACATCTACTGTGTTACATATACACACATCTACTGAGTTACATACAGACACATCTACTGTGTTACATATACACACATCTACTGTGTTACATACACACACATCTGTTACATAAACATCTACTGTGTTATATATATACACACACATCTACTGCGTTACATAGACACACATCTACTGAGTTACACACATACATCTACTGTGTTACATACACATACATCTACTGTGTTATATACACACATCTACCATGTTACATACACACACATCTACTGTGTTACATACACACACATCTACTGCGTTACACATCTACTCATACATATTCATAAATAGACACACAATACAAAATAATTATTACATACACACACATCTATGTAATGATTGAGAAAGGAAGGGGCTGGTGAAACGCTATAGCGATGTGTGTGTTGCGTACCTTTACGGTTTACCGGCTTCGTAGCCTATTCGAAGATTTTATTATAATTATGAACCTCGTACTTCAATTAATTATGAATAATTTTGAGCTATTTCTCACAATTGTTAGTTAATTACTAACATAGTAACTTAACGTATGGTTGTTATATAGAATTTCGTTGGAAGACTTTAATTTAGATAGGAACCATTTCCATAGAACGAGAACCAATTTTGGCTGTGTTTCTACCTAAAGGGTTAATGAAGAATGTTGAACAATTTACTAAAATTATTAATTATTTCATTACTAAGATAATGTGTGAATACACAATTATATGTGTATATATATATATATAAACAGTATATATACAGTATATATATAGTATACAAAAGATGTAGTGGGATAAAGAGTAGTCTTAAGACAAGTCTGTCAAGATAGCTGTGCTGTAACTTACACTTATTGGGACTGTGTGTTGGCTAGCAGGCCTGTATTTTGGGATCTAGCTGGTCCATTATGAGGGAGGTCTGGTTAGTTGGCAGCACAATGCCTTACTTGTGGTATATGTATGTATAGAAATAAGTTATTGTATATGTATAACTGTCCATCTATATGTATGTACATGTACGTTTAAGTATGTGTTTACATACATATATACATTTTCAGATGTATACATGTAAGAGTATATATATCTTTATATATATATATAAACATACATATGAGTGTATATATATATATGTATATATAAATATAAACATATGAGTGTATATATATATATATATATGTATGTTTATATATTTATATATATATATGTATGTTTATATATTTATATATATATATGTATGTTTATATATTTATATATATATATGTATGTTTATATATTTATATATATATATAAATATATATATATATGTATATATATATATCATCATCACCAGGTTTAGCGTCCGTGTTCCACGCTTGCATGGGTTTGGACGGGGGTTTTCCCACTTGAGGCAAGAGTGGTTGTCTTGCTCGCATAGGACTGTCTGGCGGGTTTTCTACAGTTGGATGCCCTTCCTAACACCAACCACATTTACAGTGTGGGGCTGGGAGGTTTTTACCGTGTTGCCTACACGGCCACATTACAGCGTGGACTGTCTGGCGGGTTTTCTACAGTTGGATGCCCTTCCTAACACCAACCACATTTACAGTGTGGGGCTGGGAGGTTTTTACCGTGTTGCCTACACAGCCACATTACAGCGTGGACTGTCTGGCGGGTTTTCTACAGTTGGATGCCCTTCCTAACACCAACCACACTTACAGTGTGGGGCTGGGAGGTTTTTACCGTGTTGCCTACACGGCCACATTTACAGCGTGGACTGTGTGTTTTTTGTCGTGACACCTACACGATCTCATTTGTTTCGGCCTGGATGTTGTGGGACCAACATAACTGTACATTGAAAGGAGCGGTGTGGATGGGGTGGAGGTGGTGGGACGGGGGGGTGTTTTGATAGAGATGCCGACTGACTGTAGTAGGTTTTTACTTTGTATTTAGGTAAGGCGGGTCTTCTCTATTACTGAGTACCGCCAAAGGTCTCGGTCCAGTGACATTGTCTTGGAGAGGTGTAAGCGTGTGAGGTCGGAATTTATCAGCTCGTCCCATGTTTTTCTGGGTCTGCCTACTCCGTGGCTACCGTCTATCTTTATTGCCCTGCACTTTGTTATACAACTGTCGTCTTTCATGCGCATCACGTGACCGTACCAACGTAGCCTTCTCTCGAGTAAACAACATCTGATCCCTCTTATTTCTAATTTTTTCCTTAGTTCGTTTATGCTTTGCCGTTCACGTATATTACTATTGCACATTCAGCGGAGCATGCAAGCTTCGTTCCTCTCTAGTCTGCGTATATCCTCTGCACACAATGCCCAGGTCTCACTGCCATGCAGCATTGCTGATCGTATGCAGGCATCGTATAACCCGCCTTTCATTTTTAGGGAGAACCCTCTAGCGGCTAATAGTGGTATAAGCTCTCTGAACTTTTTCCATCCAGTTCTGACTCTAGCTACTGTACTTTCAGAGCACCCTCCCCCACTGCTGATTTTGTCACCCAGGTAACGGAAGCTGTCCACTATTTCTATAGAACCCTCTGCGCAGTTGAAGGAGCTAGTATTTTTGGGGCACTTGCTGCTACTTATTGCACCAGAGCACCGGCCACATGTAAAATCTATGTTCTTAGTTAGCTTACCTGTGATCCCACTACATCTTTTATGCACCCATACTTTGCATTTGGGACATAAAATGGAGTTTCTACCTACGCCTTTCCTACACACTGAGCATGGCCATTTCCCAGATGGGACTGCCGCCTTATTTTCTTTCCTACAAACTAGAACTTTAGTCTTAGCCAGGTTAATTTTAAGGCCTTTTGATTCTAGGCCGTGCTTCCATGTTTGGAATTTCTTCTCTAGTTCGGTCATTGATTCAGCTATGAGCGTTAGATCATCTGCGTATAGGAGTTCCCATGGGCAGCCGGTCTTGAACTCCTCTGTTATAGCCTGAAGGGCAATAATAAATAGTATATATATATATATATATATATATATATATATATATATATATATACATATAAATTATCGAGAATCGGAACTTCGGCCCACGAAGTTCCCATGGGCAGTAGGAGTTCCCATGGGCAGCCGGTCTTGAACTCCTCTGTTATAGCCTGAAAGGCAATAATAAATAGTATATATATATATATATATATATACATATAAATTATCGAGAATCGGAACTTCGGCCCACGAAATAACGAAAAAACAATCTTAGAAATGTGCGGCAAAGTGCTCAATGGTTCGGATAAACCAGAGCTATAACTAACGTTTAATACCAACACACTGAGACGATGCTTAAACAATCATTCGCACAGCCAAAACTAGGACCAAGAAAATTCGGGTCAAACAAATAAAAATATATATGAATGAAAAATGTATATATATATATATAAAATATTAAAAAAATAATGACTAAAACAATGAGACAGTTCCTTATATTAAACAAAAAAAGTTCATTATTTAACGATCGTTTCTGGGATATATATGTGTGTTAGAATTGGCATGTATATTTAACAGATCTATGTACAAAATTATACAAAATTATACAAACTATCAAAATTAAATATATATATATGTATATATATATATATATATATGTATATATATATATATATGTATATATATGTATATGTATATATATATATATATGTATATATATATGTATATATATATGTATATGTATGTATATAAATATATGTATATGTATATATATATATATATGTATATGTATGTATATAAATATATGTATATGTATATATATATATATATGTATATGTATGTATATAAATATATATATATGTATATGTATATATATAAATATATATATATGTATATGTATATATATATATGTATATGTATATATATAAATATATATATATGTATATGTATATATATATATATATATATATATGTATATATATATATATATATATGTATATATATATATATATAGTATATGTATATATATATATATATATGTATATATATATATATATATATGTATATATATATATATATATGTATATATATATATATATATATATGTATATATATATATATATA